>ML787586.1:91807-128702 GCA_009831015.1 Picea engelmannii | reverse complement strand
GAGCATTCTTCTTGGGTAACTCCTTAGTAGCCTGGCTTAGTAAAAAGCAAGGTTCCATCTCTCTATCAACCATAGAGGCAGAGTACATTGCTGCTGCTACCTGTTGCACACAGGTATTATGGATGATTCAGACACTTGCAGACTTAGAGATAAAATATACTGCACCGATCCCAATTCATTGTGATAAAACAAGTGCCATTAATGTGTCTAAAAATCCTTTCCTCCACTCCAAGACAAAACATATTCCCATAAAATATCATTTTCTAAGAGAGCAGGTCACCAATCAGATTGTTCAGGTCCATTACATTCCCACTACAGAACAAATTGCAGACATCTTTACTAAGCTCCTCGCCAAGACACCGTTTGAATATCTCAGACAGAAGCTGGGTGTCATTTTGTTTCATACCTAAAAGAGTCCATCTTGTTAGGGGGAGATTTGTAATATGTGATTATCTAATGCCTTATAAACTTACTGCAATAGCTCAGGGGGAGCATGTCTCTTCTTTGACATTGATGTCAAAGGGGGAGAAATTCGGGTGCCTTAGTTGCCATCAATGCCAAAGGGGGAGATTGTTGGCAAATGTTTAACAGATAGTGTATGCTTGTCATTGATGGCAAGTACAACAGTGAAGATGGCAGGATAAGAATGTGCATCGATGGACAAACAGGAACAACGTAGGCTCAGGAGGAATTAGTGCAGAGTCGAAATTCTTCCAAGTAAGAAGGATGTGTAAACTTGAGAAGCGTCGCTAATCGTTGGATCCCATCCAAAATTCCTGACAGCATGAGGGCCGTCAGATCTGAATAAAAACAAGAAGAGCATGCACTGAAGAGAAGGATAGATCTCAGGCGTTAGATCTGAACGAACTCGGAAACTCGTGAGTGGAAGAACCGAGGAATTAGTGTTAAAAGTCGCGAGGTGCGAGGTCGCGAAGCAGTGAAGTAGCGAGAAGATCAGGACCATCCATCTGTGAAGGACGCGTGGTAGAGATCAGAGAGATCTCGCGAACTCGGGGGTTCGCAGGATAAAGGCCCAAGTATTGGGTGTTCAAAGTCGTGAGGCGGCGAAGTGCCGAGAGAAACCACGAGGGACACATGGAAGAATCATAAGGTGGGCCCGTGAAATAGACAGGCAGACACGCGTCACCTGAGAAAGGGGAGTCAACACCCCATTGACTTCTCGCGTCTCGGGGATTCTCGAGATAAGAGCACGAGAGTTCAACCTTGGAACTCACGAGGTCACGAGTAGTGAGAGATGCGAGTTCACGATGAGATCTAGACCGTAGAATCATCGAGATCATGGACCGTTGATCTCAACTTCATCTCGGAGCCTCACCTATCGTGACTTGGAGTAACGAGAACCTCCACCACAGGAATCGTGAGATGCAAGATTGCGAGGAGATTAGGACCGTTGATTCATCAAGATCATGAACCGTCGATCAGGGTCGATGAAGACCATAAGTTCACATTAAAAGTGCGAAATGGGAAAAAGAACAACAATACCCTTCAGATTTAATCCAACGGTGCAGGTGAATTTGAACAAGATCGGAGGGCTACTGTTGCATGACACAGTGAAACTTCCAGTAACCATTGATGGTTTCTACCAAAGGATGCGAAGAGACATCGGTGTGATTTCCAAAGGAGAAGAAGAGTCATATGGAATCTGCCAGTGGAATGAAGATGACTCGTGGAGGCGATTGACTGCTGGATGGGATTGAGGCTATAACTGAAACAGAGAAGGTGAGCTCGACTGTCACAAAGAAGACGAAGAGTCTCAACTGCTAGAGAGGCTGAGTAATCTTAACATAACACCCAGTGATACTGGACACGCAGGGCAAACCACGAGAGAAGCTGAAGAGTCAGGATGATGATCAGATAGAGCACTCGAGAGGTGGAGGATAACGACAGAGAGTATGCATGCAAAGGCATGGATAACATTGAATGCACAAGGTGCAAAGAAGCTATAAATACACGGTACAGAGAAGAGATTGGGTTGTTGTTGTTGTTAGAGGTTGTTGTGAGTGTTGTTGGTAAAGGTGATTCAGGTGTGAAGAAGGACGAGAGTGCAACAGCTGCATAGCACAGAAGAGGAACTGTGAAGAGAATGGAGATGGTGCACAGAGCATAAAAAGCAGAAGACCAGACAGCACAAGTGATGTGAGTAGAAAGGCAATGAGGCAGACAGAGCAATGAAATGCAGCAGAACAATGATAAGTCGGATAAGCCATTGTTGAACATTATATCACTGTAATAAGTTTCAGAAGCAAAGATTTATATTTTAGGGTGGTTGGGAGGTGCTAGGGAGGACTGTTGTCCTCAGAGGTTCAAGTGGGTGCTTGAACACAGGGATTTGGTGCTCCCTTCTAGTTGGTGCTAGAGAAACCAGGGAGTTGGTGCTAGAAAAACCAGGGAGTTGGTGCTTCCTTCTAGTGGGTGCTAGAGAAAACAGAGAGTTGGTGCTCTTAGCAAGTTGCAACTTGCTAAACAGAGGTTGTAGCCTCATTATGAGTTGGTGCTCATATGTATGATAATGTAAAGATTGTAACCATTACTTATCATATAAAGAAAAATAGGTTTTACCCTGTATGGGTTTCCTCAGGAAATATCTGTCTTTGTGTTTCTCGTATATGTGACTGATGCTGAAGGTGCCATTTTTTATTTCCCTGCATTATTGTGATCATCATTTAGTGTCTCAGCAAAAAGTTTAAAAGAAGCATAATTGTTTAAGCACAGTAACAACTGATTCACCCCCCTCCTCTCAGTTGTCCAACAAAATATGGTGCATCTGGTCGTTACTCGCGTGAAGAAGATGATGCACTATATATATGGATTGATTGCAACAACTCGGTAATAATCTATTTGTGTACTTAATTTTTAACTTCATAATGCACATTTGAATTGTAAGTACATCTATGTTATTTTATATTTTAATGGTTGGGTTATTAGACACATATTGACATTGTGATTTGTTCACTTTTTTATAGGTGGATTTGTTCCCATCTATGTGGGCATATGGACATCATTTTCACACAGAGGATGTTGATTATGGACACATGACACACGACTGCGAAGTGGAATTCAAGTTCGACCAATCTAGTTGTTCTAGCCACCACGATCAAAACACCATACAGAGGAAGTTAGGTTACGTTGGAAAGATACAAGAGATCATTCAAATGGACTTCTCTTCTTTCCAATGTGTTATTTTTATGTGCGAGTGGCGGGACACCTTTGATCGAAAAAATGTAAAGGAATATCGTGATAGTGGGATGATATGTATCAACTCTAAAAAGATGTGGGATGAAGCTAAGGAGCCTTATGTTTTCCCAAAACACCGCAACCAAGTGTTTTTTTACATAGATGTGTTGGATAGGGATTGGTGGTTTGTATTAAGACACGACCTTAGATCAAAACATATTTTTGAGAACACCAATGTTATAATGCCAAGCGAGGAAGATAATAAGGGAAATGACAACGAAGAGTGATATATTACACATGCTTTATTCTTTAATTATTTCTTTTATGTTTTCAAATCTATAGTGGATTTAATAATTTGATTATTAAAAAAATAATGTTTTTAGTATTTAATATTTTATATGAAATATTGTTAATTTTTTGATTTGATAATATAATTAAATGTTATGTGTAAATGATATAAATTTTTTTCCATCGTAAATCAAGATGATATTTGAACTTTTAGTATTTTAATTTTAACTTTTACTTTAAAAAACAATATATTATTGTATTGTAAATATCAAATATTTTATATCATAATTTAAAATGTATTTTTGTTACCCTCAATTTCATATCATTAATGAATCCCTTAAGTGAGTTTTAAAAAAACATCATTGTCCTTAAATAACTAATGCATGTGTCCCTCTCTAAACCCATATAATGATATATACTTAGGATATTACATGAAAAGAAAATACATAATATATTATGTAATATAATACATATAATATATTATGTTATATATTAATTTTATGTTATAAATATGATAATACAATATATAATAAATAAATATATTATAATATAAATAATATAATATATTATATTATATATTAATTATAACATAATAAAATAAAATATATTAAGTTATATATTAATTATATATTACATATAATATATAATAATAATAAATATTTAATTAAAATTGAATTAAACATGTATCGCATAATAATTTTTTATCCCTTATCCTCTATTTTTATCCCCTCTTTTTATTTGTGGGTAAGAAATAAATTTTATGGCTCTTAATAGCTAATTCAATTCTTAATATCCATTACAACAATAATTAACATTTAACATAGGATATTTTTATGTTTTTGTACATGTTTCTTGATTACGTTTAACATTCATGCATCCTTATAGTATAGTTAAAAAATGTTGAATTAGAGATTTTGAGACTTGTATTAATTAAGGGAATATAAAAAATATGACCAAATTACAATTAAGAGGAAGTTAAAATATCACATATTTTATAAATGTTAATCGATCTTAACATAAATGTTTTTAATTTTTCATTATGAACTTATGAACAAAAGCAATATTCTCAAAATGAGGAGAAATTATCACATTGTACTTTCATGTATACTAGTTTGTAAAATTGTGATACAAAGTAAGGTTGAATATTAATATAATTTACTTTTAACTTGCCCAAACTTTAATTAATAACATAAGACATATCTTTACCCTTTTCTATAACTTATTTTCGTTTCTTGGTTAAGTTTGAAAATTGATATTCATGCATCCTTATAGTATTGTAAAAAAATGTTGAATTAGAGATTTTGAGACTTGTATTAATTATGGGAATATAAAAACATATGACCAAATTACAATTAAGAGGAAATTAAAATATCACAAATATTTTATAAATGCTAATTGATCTTATCATAGCTATTTTTATTTTTTCATTATGAACTTATGAACAAAAGCAATATTCTCAAAATGAGGACCAATTCTCACATCATACTTTCAAGTAAACTAGTTTGTAAAATTGTGATACAAAGTAAGGTTGAAGATTAATATAATTTAACATGACCTAACATCAACATCAACATGAACATATAAATTAAGTACATCAACATCAACATCAACATATAGATTAAGTACATCGACATGAACAAAAAAATGTTATNAAAATAACTTCTATAATGTACATATCTGGTCAACAATACAAATAACTGCTATAACTAAATATCTAGTCGTAGTCTCTTAGGAGAATCATGTTGTGGAAGAATAGGTGATGCGCCCTGCTCATCCGGGCGAGGTGAAGGAGGAGGAGGAGGAGGAGGTACTAAAGCATAAGAGAAATCACCACACCAATCTGCAACATCACCACCCTGATCTGCAACATCGCCACGATCACTTGCACCCTAATCAACATCAACACCCGGAGGACGAGGAGGAGTTACTAAAGAATAAGCATCACCATCACCCAGAGGAGGACTAGGAGGGGGTACTGAAGTAGAAGCATCGCCATCACCAACCTGATGATCATCATCACCACCCTCATCATCATTAGTGTTGGACGACGTGTCATCCCTTATCTCTACCAGTAGTCTGGAAGATCCAATTATATGATGCATAAGAGACACCATATTGCACGACAAGTTTGTCCAGAGCTGCAAGAGATCAGGGTCAGCCCTGATGTCTCTCATCTTGACAGGGAGGACTCTCGCGCCAAAAAAAAGTGCACTCAATCTGTCACACACCTCCATCCTATATCTGAGATCTGGCCTATGCCGCATGCCAAGTGGTATATGCAGCTGAGGACCCTGACCTGCTGCAACCTCAACCATCTCCACATCTGCATCAGGTGGCGGGGGAGGAGGCATGTCCCCAACAAATGTGCCAACATCTACAAAATATAACACAAGTTAATAATTAGTCGACAATTTCATTAAAATATTTAATAAAATATGTTAAAGAACATGCTAAAATAAAATTTATTCGAATAAAGTAAGACAATAAAATGAAAGTATAATATTCATTTAAATCTTACATCAACCATATAGTGGCTCATCCACTATGAAGAGGATGTTGAGACATCCTTTCCAATCCATCCCCGCATAAGGGCATGACACCATCATGAAAACGTGATCTGCCTCACTGGATAATAAATCAAGTGCCTTCCTAGAAATCCTAGCTGCAAAATTGGGCATGCCCCTCTTGGGCATCATCTCACCCCACATGTGCATCTACACCTCGGTCATCAACCTAGAAGGTCGACGAAAAAAACTAGGTATCGTCTTTGGAAACCTATAAAAAAAATTCTAAAGCGAATGGGAAGTTCTCCCTCCCATCTATCATAGCACGACATCTATCCAATGTTATACAAAACTGCCTCAAGAAAATGACAGACCACCTAATAATTCATGGCCTCTATATCAAATAATCCACATAATATAAAAGTGTGCAACTAATGCATTGATCATCACCAATGAAGTGTGAAATGGTTGACAGTAAAAGTGAGAGGAACCTAACATCGCCTGCGGAGAAGGAGGCGATCCGTAATTGTCCACCAGCCACCTGAAAATCACCAGGAGAATGTATATCACCTATAGTATACCTATGAGAGTAGGCAAGATGAATCTCAACTGCAACACCCACTGGGACATGAGGAAATTGGGGAAAATCCTCCCCTCTCCTAGATAGCCCAATGATAAAATACATATCCTCCTCAGTGGGATGATACCACTGATGAGGAACGACTCTGAATTCCTATTGATAGGCATCCCATCGAGAGATCAACTATTAAAGAACGGAATAGTTCCCCTTAATGGATGTAGCCTCCTCGTAGTACTTGAGGAGGCCTACATTCCTATAGAGGTGTTGTGTAGCTACAATACTAGGTCGAGGGTACAAATCCCTTTCCCTCTCTCTGGCCTACCACTCCTGAACCATATTGTACTGGTCCAATCTTTGTTATTTTTCCTCCATGAGGTGACGTCTCTGCATAATTAACATATAAATTACATAAACATCATACATAAAAACATAACTTTTTTTCAGTAAATGAGAAATTTATTTCAAAATATGCAAACATATTTTTTTTCAAAAAAAATTAATTAATCTTCGATGCACCTGTAAAACAATAACACACCTCCCATGGTGTGCAAACATATCTTACACACCGCATGCAAAGTGAAATTTATTTTATCCGGTGCATAGTAATTTGTGTATGCACCAATGCATTATATATCACGAATGCACCACTATAAAACTATATATTTTCCACAGTGCATCTATTATTATGTACACATCGGTGCATTACATATAAATGAAGCACCGCTCGAACAACTATCTATTTTAAACGATGCATATAGTATTATGAACATGCTGGTGAGTTCTATATAAACAACACACCGTTGAATGTAAACTATTTATTTTCGTCGGTGCATTCATAATAAACGCACTAGTGCATTAGTTATAAACAACGCACCCGTGTGTTTCTTCGGAATGCACAGGTGAAAATAAATAGTTTCCATTTACTGGTGTGTATACTTTTATGAACGTGTCAGTGTGTGTTATCTCTCCAAGAAACTCTCCTAGGCTGTAAGTCAGAGATGCTTGGTAACTTACTCTTTTTGGAAATATTTTCTTTAATAGTTGAAATGGTTTATGGATCAAGATGAATATCTACATACTGGATTGTGTGTTCAAGACTGTCTAGGAATATAAAATCTCACAAGGCCTTCTAGTAATGCAGTCAGACAAGGTTTGATTAAATGTAGGAGAAAACAACTATTTAACCAGATTATACTTCTTACCAACAAGCACAATGGGTTTAATAACCAAAGAAATAACTTATGATCATCAACTTAATCAATCAGCAAATGAGATGACAGTCACATGCAGACTGAATGAGCATCAACAAAGAACCTCACTCATAAGATATCAGAGAATAGAAGAGAATATCTGACAAACACCACTGAAGGAAGCTTGTAATTTTCTGTATAATAAGAATAAGTCTGTGATTACAGTAGCAGCATCGTATAACCCAAAATCGAACCCATTCTTAGTCTTCAGAATGTAGCTTTATAGCTTTTACAAGATGTTCTTAGATCCTAAAAATATGGATTTGTTTTGCTAAAAACAGTAAAGAAAACTAATTTACATAAATGTAGAGATAAATCCTCAAAATGAGGGTGATCTTCATGTGCTGGTCCAATATCTGTTCAAACAGTTGGTGAAGTGATGACTAGCCTTCCAAGGATCCTCCATTTGACATCATAAGGATTACAAATTCGAATTTGATGAGCTTTTCTATTCATTCCTAATACTCTGCCTTCAAAAATGACCAAAACTTAGCCAAAGACTCCTCTTTTGACTTGTCTTTCCCAAAATAGCCTTTGGATTTGATGGAATAATTCGCCACCTGTCTAGTTCAAAAGGTTTCATCTGCTTTTAATTCGGAAATTCCAGATCTGGGCGAAAATCGTAACATTCTGGCCGTTACAGGCTTTCCACAGTGCATAGCCCGTAAAAAATGCTCCTGCGGTGTTGAAAGTTGCCACTTTCAACAGCTAACGGGTCATAAAATATCGATTTGCGCTGTTGAAAGAGGGCAGATTTTCAAAATCGAATTTCTTGGTCATAGAAAATCCGTTTTTCATGTATAAATAGTCGATTGACATCTAGAGAATCTAATCTATCCAATGGTGTTTTTAGATCTTCATTTAGATCTCGGAAAGGGATTGAAAAGTTCCCTCCTCTGTACCTGCATCACTGAACTCGTATTTGCCACCCCGGATGCCATGAGTGTTGAGCGTGATTTCTGGACCGGGTTCGAATTACAGTCATATCCTGACATGCATAATCGAGTTTCTATCATTGCCCGCTCTCATCAGCGCATGCCTTGGATTTACCTGACGTGGGATGATCATGTCATGATTACCTTCAGACGTGGATATCACGCACGTGATTCCCGCTTTCTTTCACAACGGCCCGTGGAAAACGCCTCTGTCAACTGTTCACCTTCGCCTTTCACCAGCGCACGATTATGTGGAAAACCCCTGTTAGCTACGGAAAGTATGCACTTTCAACAGCGCACCCTTTTGTAGAAAACACTCCTTAGCTGCGGAAAGTAAACACTTTCAATAGCACGCCACATTATAAAAATTGTTTCGTAGCTGTGGAAAGCATGTACTTTTCACAGCGCGCCACATGCGAACTTGACTGTCGGACCTTTTGAAATACACCACTTTCAACAGTGCATTAACTAATGAAAAGCGCGCCTTAACTGTTGAAAGTCGACCCTTTCCACAACGCACAGTCAACTTTTGTACATTTGTTAGCTGTTGAAAGTGAATTAAGCAAATTTTGAAAAAGAAGACTTCGTGGATCGCATTATTTTTTAAGATAAAAACAGAAACCTAAGTTTTGCAACTCAAAAGTGACTTGAAGTTACAACCTATCACCTAAACAAGAAAATAAATTTACCGGTTTATTTGAGGAGTTAACAATGTGTACATATAAAGGATGCACCGTTTAGTTGTAACTTTTCTATTTTAAACGGTGTGTATATTTTTATAAACGCACCAATGTGTTCCCTATAACCAACACACAATTGAAAATAAACTATTTATTGATGTCGATACATTCAAAATAAATGCACCGGTGCGTTTGTTATCAGAAACACACCGGTGTGTTTATTCGGCAAGCACAAATTAAAATAAATAGTTTACATTCAACAATGCATATAGTTTTATGAACGCATCGGTGCGTACATACAAATGACGCACCGTTAAGTGGAAACTATGCATTTTGGACAGTGTGTGTGTTACTTCGGATGCAGCGGTGCGTCATTGGTAAGTACGCACCAGTGCATTCCATAAGAGGATGTGCACCATGCGTGGTGTGAGCCGAATGGCTCGAACGCACTGCACGAAAAAAATTTAAATCAATAAATTGAAAAACAATGCAAATTTAACTCAATTTCAAAATTTAATCAGCTAAAAAGACAATGTACAAAGAAATAAAGAATTTACCTGGACATTTTCTCGTCGAGGAGGCATCGTTGGGATGTAGTGAAAAAAAATGAAATTTTCAAACCGTATGGAAAAATTGGAATCCCACGAATCGAGCACCGAACGGAAACAATGCAAGCAATGAAAGAACCAATGACTGCGTGTTTCAATTGGGAAAAGGAGGCATCGGTGCTTGAGATCTTCTCTGCAATGGAAATGGTAAAAAAAAAAAATTACCATCAGTTTTATTTATTTATTTAACCCTGTTTCGGTGAGCTCGAGTTAAGCGCACCAGTGCACACAACTGCAGATAGCAGACCCTTACTTTTTAAAAACATTGTGATGGTTGTTGAGGAAAAGATATGGAATGATCTTACTCAAGCATTTTCAGATTTTTCTTGGCTAAAGAAAAATATAAGGGAATGTCACCCTATGTTTATAGCCATCAAAAATAAAATCCTAACTCACAAGTATCGATTACAAGTGCTTAGGCTAGTCTTTTTCATAAATAAAAGATTGTTGGAAATTCATTTTAATATGATTTTCTGAAAATAATATAGAGACATAAGTAAAGGCACCAAGATGATAATCAAGACAGATGAGACATAAATCAATCCTTTATTTCATTCCAATTCACCAAAGAGTCATTCTCTTTACAAAATTTTATGTAGAAATTTCGGACCAAAGTCAAACTTAGAGATCCTCGATGGAGCATACAAAAGGACCTCTGACAGAAAACCAAAACTGAACTCTAAAAGATGGATCAACTTGCCACAGATTGTTGCCCACTCGACTCTACACAATAGCCTTTGTCAGTCATGAAAACTAATTCACAAACAAACAAGTCTACACAGACTATCAAAGATAGATCAACACCTCTGAAAAACAAGTGTCTGAATGATGTAATTCAACCATGAATCTTGTTGTCTACAATAAGACCCTTCTATCATAAAAAATAATTAGGCTTGTGATAAATTAAGGAATGAATGAAAACTGAACTATCTCAACATAAAATCAAAGAGAAAACCTTAGTATGCTTCTCTTTCTATCCTCCTCTTGTTCCTCCCTTTCCTTTTTCCTTTAAGAAAATTAGAATTGGTTGAAGTAGTTGAACTACATCATTAGTTAAGTTCATTAAAAACTAAACCAACTTTTTAGTTAAGGGAGAAAAGTAATAAATCATAATAAGGGTTTTAAATAAATAATAAGTAGTAGGCGAGACCCCTTGTGACTCCCTTTATCTCTTAACATTCAAAACATAACTAGTTAATTAAGCAAAACACCCCTCCTTGTGATTCCCATCATGACATTCACATTTGACAATTTATCCCATTGATGTTTGAAATTATTTTCAAAAATATATTACTCATATATCTAAAGAAAACATGTTTTCCAAAACTTTTGAAGTCATCTGTCATCAACAATAAATAAAATAAAAATCAAAAACCATATTTTCCACTCTGCGATGCAATCTTTCCTTGATTGTTGTTGTCACCCTTTGATTTCTCTAAATTCTCCTTTGGATGCGCTGAGCCTTTAGGAATAATCTCGCTAATCACATGAAAACAATCGTCCCTCAAATGCATCTGGGAAGACATAGATTTATCAGAGCCATTGGAGGGTGAGGAAGGGGCAGCAGTGGATTTTCCTTTATCAAGGGCATGGTGGGCCTTGGTTTTCAACATTTTGCTAGCATGAGAGGATTGAACTAGTGAGTGGACAGGTGCAACTTAGACAATCTGGTTAATAGGCAGGGGAGCAGGTAATGACAAATTGGGCCAGCCACGATCTTGGGAGACTGTCGGGTGGAAAATCTCTTGCCATCTATCATTTTCGGGAACCTTGGGTTGCAATGAGACATGAGGGGGCACGAGAATACTAGGGGATTATGGAGCTTGGAAGGGAGGCCTTTCATGCCTAGGTTGGATCACTCCTTTCCCAATCCAATTGAAAAATCCGGCCTGAAACAACTGGCATAAATCTTGTGAGTCAGCGTCAAAGTGTATGGAGAATCTTAGCCTTCTTGGGCCTCTGTTCCAATTAAATCTCCCTCGGTTGCCTATGCCATGGCTACCTCAGCTGAAAAATCTCATTCCTTCATGTATGATTGATTAGAAAATAGTCCCTTTAACAACCATACATGAAAACTCCTTAAAAATATGAAATAGACTTTGGCTCAACAACATATCAGACTCATGCAATCCAATCCATACAAATTGTTTAACTATTGTCAATGAGCTGGGGGTGAACAAAAGGTTCTGGGATATGCGAGGGGTTTGTATTGAGCAAAAAATGATAAAATGATGGGGAAAAGAAACATGTTTACTACTCAAAGACAACAAAAATCAACTGTAATACAAACCAAAAAATATATCACTGTGACTCAACCAATAAACTGCGACTTCAGACTGCTTGAATACATAATTCTTCTTGACTGTAATTAAATTTTAGGACAGGGAGTGAAAAATGAATGTGGGAAGGCGACGGGGTTGTAATTAGCGAAAAGCGAGATAATGGTAGGGAAAGAGAGCAGATACTTTTCATAAAATTAATTAAGTAATCCATAAAACCATTCTATATCACACAAAAAAGGTCCAACACAACCAAATAGTCACTGTGATCAAATGATCCAGCTACTGTGCATAATTCAATCAATTATGTACATTAACCTGCTTACTGTTTGTAATCAAATATTTAACACAGTGTCATCAAAACAAGACAGTATGCATTCCAAAACAACCTATAGAGGAGCTCTGTTTCTTCTCACTTATCCATTTAATATTTTAAAACAATCATCAAATAAATAAACAGTCACTTTTTTCCACTATGTCCAGTATCAAAATGAACCACCTTCCATCAACACAGACACAAAAAGCATGCCCGATTTTATCCCTCAACTCCATCTAATTAAATAGTAATGAGATCATACTGTTAGAGCACCCGTGCCTATCTTCGTTAAGATGCATGATATTCATTAAACATACATAGTGGACAATCAAACACAATGATCCATATTTTAATTGCAAAGATCCCGACTTGCCATTTAAACACATAGACAACAATCACCACTTTAACTCATACTATGCTTGGAATACACAAACCATTCGACAAAATGTAGAGTATCTTTGTGACTGTTCAGATCTGACTACTCTGAACTTAAACATCCACAATTCTAGGCTATCAATCAATATAATGAGGTAGCAATAGTAATCCTAATCTCATCTCACAAATTGATCAAATTTGCAACAAAACAATTTTGTTTAAAACCCCATGACCATCTCTGATGGCACAATCAATAATATCCATAGCATATACATTGGATGTCCAGACCATAATCACCACGATTGCAATAGTCCCATGGCAATTTAATAGTCACAACAGTCATTAACTCAACTTAACATGCTGTAGGCACGCCACACATACCCATGCATCACGTAAGAAGCATTGTTGTGACTGGACCAATTAAAAATAATGTTGTGTCAACAATTCAATAATCACAATGTAAAAGACAACGACTGTGTATTCAATCCCATTTCTTCAATCAACCGATTAACCATGCCAAGCTTATCCATTGATTATAATAACCAATGTAGTTACTAGATACCAAAACCAACACCATTGTCAACATAATCAATGGGGGCGAGCCAATAATCAAACACTGTCGACAATACACCACCAATTCATAACCATCAATAGTATACATGAGAGGACATACGGTTCCCTCTTGGTTCCCTCTTATAAAAAAACGGGCTTTAGAAAACAAGGGTTCACTCTGTGGAACATCATTCAACCGGAATCGACTCTTAACTTCAAGGAGAAAATTTATGGACTTGCTCTCTTAATTTCTCAAATGGATGAAGAAAAGGAAAGCAGAAGCGGGAGATAACCCAAAAACAATTTTAGACAACAGTGGAGCAAACAACAAATTCAAGGGTTCTTTAAGGGGAAACATCATAATAGCCGTGTAAGCTTGATTGCTATTGACTAACAATGTTTTGTAGGAGTGTCACTGTGGTAGAAATGATCCAACATCTTATTTTGACCAAGTTAACTAGAAGATGGTAGGAAACAAAATCATGATAGAAGTAAAATTGCAAGTTTAAAACAATAGCAATGAAATTACATAAACGTAAAATAAATAGGAAATTTTTAAAACAGAAAGCATAAGTCAAACTACTGTGAAGTAGAAAAGAAAATAGTGCAAAATTGAAAGTAGAGCTAGGTTACTAGTATACAGAAAATCCAAACAGCATTGGATCTTTATCACGTTGGTCCCTCGCAATGTTTCCAGTGAGAACTGTTAGTGTTGTAGGAAAACAATTGCTCCCGTAAATCCTTTAGAATGTAAGAGTTAGTGTCTAGTACAAATCAATTTTGAAAGGACCCAGAAATAACACTTGGGACTCTGAGGTAATTATCATCCCCTTAACATATATGATTAGATCATCAAGGTATATATGGATACTGATCAATTCATCAAGAGTTGTGTATATAGGTCTTTTAAAAGAGGTACTTGCATTAGGTAAGCCAAAAAATAGGCATTTGTAAGTCATGGTACCCCAATTAGTGATAAGAGTGGTTTTGTGAACATCTGCCCCTTTTCCCTTGATTTTACTGTAACCCAAAATTTTGTCAAGTAAGGGCCTCATCTATGACCGTACAACCTGCTGCAGAATCATTTCCATATTGAGGGGAGGAAAAGGATTTCTCATAATAGCCTGAATAAAAGTTTGAAAAATTAACACAGGTTCTAATATGATCAGTGGTCTTTGAAACAGGTACCTAATTGGAAACCCATTCACGTTAGAATGGAAAAATAATTCTAGCACTTAAGAAATTTTCCAACTCCCTTTGAAAAGTTTCTTTAAATGTAGAGTTAATAGGTCTTTGGTTTTTCCTAGATGGTTTCATGCCTTCCTTGATGTGGATAGCATTCTTTATAAGACCATGATCAAAACCACGAAGATCCTTATAAGACTAAGAAAACACATCTTAAAATCTACCAAGTAGCTTGGCCAACTTCATTTCTTCTTTATCAAAACATTGGACACTTATTTTAACATTCTTTGAAGATTCGAGTGCCCCAATATTCAAGGAGATGGTTTCACCCACCTTCCTTCTTCACTCCCCTTCTCTTTTTTTCTCTTTATTGCCTACATCACTCGATGAAAACGAACTCTCAAGAGGATTCAAGCCCCGAGGAATCTTGTTATCTTTTATGGATATCATTTCCTTGGGTTTAAGAGGTTCATCTTGAATGAAATCACAAACTCTCTCATCGTTAGGGAGGGCCTGCCAAGATACTACATTATCAGGGATATGTGGATGACATAGAGATTGAAAAGAACAATCAGGCCTGTGAGGCAAGGGTTGCTAATTAAGTGAAACTGCAAAGACAACTAACTAATCAACCATTGAATTCAACTCCCTCTTAACATGAGTGATGTTGAAAGATAATAGGTTCGAGATAAGCACCAAATAGTTTGGGTGTATCGTTTCATCGGCTTGTTGCTAGGAGAGTATATCTTACATACTAGGTTCACAACAAGCTCATAATCTCTAAAAACTGAAAGGTGACCACAACCAAGATTATAGGCATTTTCAATTCCTAATAATAAAGCTTTGAATTCAATGACATTGTTTGTACAAGCAAACTCCAACTGTAAGACAAATTATGAATTTTCCCTACAGGGGAAACCAAGATAATTCCATCCCCATTACCTTCATTAGAGCGTGAACCATCAAAGTGCATGTGCCATATATCATCATCTAAATCAATTTGTTCCAAGGGAATGTTATCCTCCTCAGCAAATATGGAATACACTCCTAGGTCCTCCTTGATACAGTTTACATTAGGCTATGGGACACTCTCTATGTAAGGTGAAATCCTTCCCTCTCTAAGGACTATAATTTTTTTACCATTTTGAGGAACTGATAAATGTGTTCTGTCGAGTGAGAGGTATCCACCTGTTAAATCTTTCCAATCTCTTCCCAAGATGATTGAGTAATTGCTCACTGGCATGGCAATTACCTGAATACTAAGGGTTGTCCTTATTTCCAGGTGCGCACACAAAACTAAGGTCACATATTTAATCTCGCCTATGGTTGTTTGTTGTAGGCTATTATAGGAGAGCATGCTTCTGGCATTTTCATTTGTAAAAGACAAGCCTAGATCTTCCATAATAATCTTCGACATCACACTTGGGCCTGAACCGCCATCAATGAGGCAACATTAATGGGAGATATTATCCATAATATTTACAGAAATATAAAAAGGGGGATTTTTTTACAGGGTATCTAAAGTTATGTACACCTACTTTATTTACAGACAAATCCTCTTCATTTACCTCTTTAGATAGGTTGGCCACAACATAATATTTTCCTTCCATGAATCGTTTCAGATGCCTCTATTGCTCAGGGACGACAACCATGTCCAGAAGGGTTGCATCTGCTTTGATGTTGGCAAATTAATTCAAGATATTGTACTTGGAAGAGGGGAGAGGGGAAGTTGTTCCTTGATTGTTAGAAACTTTAGGAACTTGAACAATAGTAGTGGGTGAGGATGAGCTCAGGCTAGAAGGATTGCGGGGAGGATCAAATTTTCCCTTGGGAGCATAGGCTTTGTTCCTAGTATTGATGATCATGACATCTTCTGGCTCTGCAAAATATAGGACAACGATAGTAGTTTCTGGCATTTTACCAAAGATATTATCTCTGGCACTCTTCATTACCTCACATGTAGCTTCCTTGTGATGTTCTTTGCAATAGTTACACCAACTTCGAGGAAAGATAGCTTTAGGCTGAAAATTATTTTCAATTGGACTTTTAAAGGGGGGTGCAAGAGAGGATGAAGCTATAGGAGTGAGAGGTGAGACAATACCCTTTCTCTCGAATGCTATCATATGATTATTCATGTCTTGTACTAGTTGTAAGAGGGCATACATGTCTATCTGTTTAACTAATTCTACATGAGGAAGACCCATTCTTTCAAGTTGTTCTTCATACTCTGAACAAGTATGCAGAGCAGAACCGAGATTATCAATGGATTTTTCCTCAAACCTATGATGGTAGCGGGAACATTATGCATTGTAGTAATGCATGAAAGTGGCTTGGTTCTGAGGTTGAATGAGTTAAGGGATTTGATTGTATAGCTTAGTGAAATGCAAGTTGAAAGACTTGATGGTCTCACCATCCTTATAGGTGACATTATTATATTCCCGTAACTTCTCGACTAGGCTTTTAGATTGCCCATAAGTGGATATGAGCCAATATATTAACTCCTCCCAAGTAGACAAAATCTTAGGAGGAAGGTCAAAGAAATCGACCATAGCCTTTCCTTTTAGGGAATTGATGAACAAGCACATGCAAGTATTATTGTCATTGGCTCCTATGTTGTGACAAGCATTAGAAAATGCCACCAGATGTTTGTTTGTAGTGACAATGTTATTTCCTGAAAACCGAGGAAGATGTTCTTTGAATTTAGGAAGTGGATGAGTATCAGGTGCTAGGTTAAGAGGAGAGGACACATGCCATGGTGTGGTTGTGGTGTATTATTCAAACTGAAAAATCCCATACTTTTTAATGAATTTGGTGGGATTTGTGGTAGATTGGACAGGGATATGGTGGCCATATAAGCTACCAATCACTGACAAATATGAAGACTGAGAGGAGGAAGCACTTCCACTGCCACCAGAGCCACCACTAGATGCCATCTTGTGGATGATAGATGAGGAAAATAAAGACAAACTGGATGAATCAGACAAAGTTCCTCTTAGATCACTTTGTTGGGTAGATAACACAATGGTCCTTCTTCCTATTTCAGCAATAGGATTAATTTCAGGTGATAAGCCTCTTCTTCTTCTAGAAACACGAGAGTCTAAGGACATGAAAGAAAGGCCAAAAATGAAGAAACAAGAAGGTTACTGTTGATTTCTAGGTTGTCTACGTCTATATTCCCAACGTTCTTGGGCACTAATATCTCGTACAATTGCTGCCCATGAATGATTAAGCTCAACATTGGTATTGGCAGTGTCTAAAATGGTGTTAAAAAGGTTTAAAGCAATGCTGGTTTGATCTTGGAGACCGGGCTCAATATTGGGTTGCCTTGTAACAGGTAAATGCATTAAGAAATAAAACAATCAAAGAATCAATATCAGAAAAATAGATGTATCGATGAAAATCGAGTATAAAAATTAACCAGAGAGATATCAAAGATCTCCCCAGTATGGTCACCAAATAAATGTTGAGGAAAAGATATGGAATGATCTTACTCAAGCATTTTCAGATTCTTCTTGGCTAAAGAACAATATACGGGAATGTCACCCTATGCTTATATCCATCAAAAATAAAATCCTAACTCACAAGTATCGATTACAAGTGCTTAGGCTAGTCTTTTTCACAAATAAAAGCTTGCTAGAAAATTCATTTTAATATGATTTTATGAAAATAATGTAGAGAAAAAAGTAAAGACACCAAGATGATAATCAAGACAGATGATACATAAAGTAATCTTTTATTTCATTCCAATTCACCAAAGAGTCATTCTCTTTACAAAAGTTCATGCAGAAATTTTAGACCAAATTCAAATTTAGAGATCCCTGATGGAACATACAAAAGGACCTCTGACAGAAAACCAAAACTGAACTCTAAATGCTGGATCAACTTGCCACAGATTGTTGCCCACTCAACTTTGCACAATATCCTTTGTCAGTCATGAAAACTAATTCACAAACAGACAAGTCTACATAGACTATCAAAGATAGATCAACACCTCTGAAAAACAAGTGTTTGAATGATGTAATTCAGCCCTGAATCTTGTTGTCTACAATAAGACCCTGCTATCATAAAAAAGAATTAGGCTTGTGATAAATTAAGAAATGAATGAAAGCTGAACTATCTCAACATAAACTCAAAGAGAAAACCTTATTATGCTTCTCCTTCTATCCTCCTCTTGTTCCTCCCTTTCCTTTTTCCTTTAAGCAAATTATAATTGATTGAAGTAGTTGAACTACCTCATTATTTAAGTTTATTAAAAACTCAACCAAATTTTTAGTTAAGGGGGGAAAAGTAATTAATCATAATAAGGGTTTTAAATAAATAATAACTAGTAGGTGGGACCCCTTGTGACTCCCTTTAGCTCTTAACAATCATCACATAACTAGTTAATTAAGAAAAACACCCCTCCTTGTGACTCCCATCATCACATTCACATTTGACAATTTATCCCATTGATGTTTGAAATTATTTTCAAGAATATATTACTCATATATCCAAAGAAAACATGTTGTCCAAAACTTCTGAAGTCAACTGTCATCAACAATAAATAAAATAAATCTCAAAAAACACATTTTCCACTCTGAGATGCAATCTTTCCTTGATTGATTTTGTCACCCTTTGATTTCTTTGAATTTTCCTTTGGCTATGCTGAGAATTTAGGCCTAATCTTGCTGATCACATGAGAACAATCATCCCTCAAATGCATCCGGGAAGACACAGATTTATCAGAGCCATTGGAGGGTGAGGAAGGGGCAACAATGGCTTTTCCTTTGTCAAGGGCATGGTGGGCCTTGGTTTTCAACCTTTTTCTAGCATGAGAGGAATGAACTGGTGAGTGGACAGGTGTAGCTTGGACAATCTGGTTAATAGGTGGGGGAGCAGGTAAGGACAAATTGGGCCAGCCAAGATGTTGGGAGACTGTCGAGTAGAAAATCTCTTGGCATCCATCGTTTTCGGGAACCTCGGGTTGCAATGAGACATGAGGGGGCACGTGAGTACTAGGGGCTTGTGGATCTTGGAAGGGAGGCCTTTCAGGCCTAGGTTGGACCACTCCTTTCCCAATCCAATTGAAAAATCTGACCTGAAACAATTGGCCTAACTCTTGTGAGTCAGCGTCAAAGTGTATGGAGAATCTTGGCCTTCTTGGGACTCTATTCCAATTACCTCTCCCTTGGTTGCCTCTGCCATGGCTACCTCAACTGAAAAAGATCATTCCTGCATGCATGATTGATTAGAGAATAATCCCTTTAACAACCATACATGACAACTTCTTAAAAATATGAAATAAATTTTTGCTCAACAACATATCAGACTCATGTAATCCAATCCTTACAAATTGTTTAACTGTTGTCAATGAGCAGGGGGTGAACAAAAGGTTCAGGGTTATGCAAGGGGTTTGTATTGAGAGAAAAATGATAAAATGATGGGGAAATGAAACATGGTTACTTCTCAAAGAAAACAACAATCAACTGTAATACAAACCAAAGAAAATATGGTTGTGACCCAACCAATAAACTGCAACTTCAGACTACTTCAATACATAATTCTTCTTGATTGTAATTGAATTTTAGAACATGGAGTAAAAAATGAATGCGAGAAGGTGATGGGGTTGTAATTAGCGAAAAGTGAGATAATGGTAGGGAAAGAGAGTGGATATTGTTCATAAAATTAATTAAGTAATCCATAAAACCATTCTATATCAAACACAAAAGGTCCAACACCAACCAAATAGTCACTGTGATCAAATGATCAATTACTGTGTATAATTCAATCAATTATGTACATTAACCTGCTCACTTTTCGTAATCAAATATTTAACACAGTGTCATCAAAACAAGAGAGTATGCATTCCACATCAACCTGTAGAGGAGCTCTATTTCTTCTCATTTATCCATTTAATATTTTAAAACAATCCTCAAATAAATAAACAATCACTTTTTTCCACTCTATCCAGTATCAAAATGAACCACCTTCCATCAACACAGACACAAAAAGCATGCCCGATTTTATCCCTCAATTCCATCTAACAATTAAATCGTAATGCGATCATACTGCTGCAACACCCATGCCTATCTTCGTTAAGATGCATGATATTCATTAAACATACATAGTGGTCAATCAAACACAATAATCTATATTTTAATTGCAAAGATCCTGACTTGCCATTTATACACAAACAACAATCACCACTTTAACTCATACTATGCTTGGAATACACAGACCATTCGAAAAAACGTAGAGTATCTCTGTGACTATGTAGGTCTAACTACTCTGAACTTAAACATCCACAATGTTGGGCTATCAATCAATATAACGAGGTAGCAATAGTAAGTCCAATCTCATATCATAAATTGATCAAATATGCAACAAAACCATTTTGTTTAAAACCCCGTGACCATCTCTCATGGTGCAATCAATAATATCCATAGCATATACAATGGATGGCCAAACCATAATAACCAAGATTGTAATACGCCCATGACAATTTAACAGTCACAATAGTCATTAAATCAACTTAACATGTTGTGGGCACACCACACATACCCACACATCACACAAGAAGCATTGTTGTGACTGGACCAATTAAAACTAATGAAGGGTCAACAATTCAATAATCACAATGTAAAAGACAACGACTGTGTTTTCAATCCCATTTCTTCAATCAACCGATTAACCATGCCGAGCTTATCCATTGATTATAATAACCAATGCAGTGACTAGATACCAAAACCAACACCATTGTCAACATAATCAACGGGGACGAGCCAGTAATCAAACACTATTGACAATACACCACCAATTCATAACCATCAATAGTATACCCGACAGGACATATGGTTCTCTCTTATCAAAAATTGGGCCTAAGAAAACAAGGTTTCTCTCTTTGGACCATCACAGGGAGATTGGTGTCGACTCCCATCATCAGGTGAGAACCTCTGAGACCAATTGTGCACACACATGGTATACCACCAATAACTTTGCAGACATGGTGACAGTTCATGAGATAGGGGAGACTCTGAATAGAGGAGCAAAGGATCCATTTTGGCCTTGTAACAATACTTAGAACACATAGGGTATAACCCTCATGGCTCTCCCAATCAACCGACTAACAATACTAAGATAAAACAGAGTCGAGAAAAAACAATATAACCCATTGCGCAACCATCAGTAGCATGAAGAAACCCATACCCAAGTGAAACAATGCACAATGACACAAGGAGTTTCAAACCCAGTAAACCCCATAACAACAAATGAATGGGTATGGTGATACAAATGCGTGGAGTCAACCAGCCAATCTAGACCAAATGAAACCCTCCAACTAAAACCAACAAGGATGACAGAGAGCCTTTATGGTTTCTCACACTCAGAATGACCAATAACACTGTGACTTCAAACATTATTGCAATGAAAACCACCAACGATTCATTCCAGAAAAATATCACAAATCTACTAGTTTCCATACTTAAGGAAAGCACAGACCCATACATCTCGAGCCAATATCTATTTCATAACCAGAGTAGATTCATGGATGGCGAAAAGACATACCTGTAACCAAAGCACCTTAAAAACACGATCTTGGTTGAGTGGTTCTTCCTCTGCTTGAAAGTCTGAGCCTAACCACAACAAAACACAGTTGAACAATATCCAAACTAGGGCGACAACTAGTGGAAGGAGTAGGAGTGACATGCAGTAAATGCACATCGCCTCCACCCTCAAGTCATTCAATTCCTTAGTACATGCTAGCCCACTAATCCATTAATTCATTCAATCGAACCATGCATCGAAAATAACATACACTAATTTCCAAGAGCGCCACCCTCATCACATCTTACCATTTCAAAACTATACAATAATGCAAGTAAACTATATGACTCAATAAATCACATAACTACTAACTTGTTAGCTAGTATTAACAACGACCATTCTAATTTCAATGCATGTAGTGTAGCATATTAGCATAGTTCAATCTTAAGAAATAATTTGCGGCTGAAATCTTCATTGTGATTTTAATTGTAAAAAATGGTGCACTATATGGAGTGCACTGGTGCGCCCTCATGACAAATGTGCACCAGTCTGTTTTAAAAAAAAAAATGCAAACAATGCAGCTATTTTTTACGCATCGGGCCCATGATATTTTTTATCACTGGTTTTTATTTAAACCCTTTTCCAGTGCACTTGTGTTAAGCGCATCGGTGCTAACCAATGCAAATAGTGCATCGTTTATTTTAAAAGCATGTGATGGTGCCTCATATGGAACACTGGTACACCACTAGGACAAAGTCGCACCGTTATGGATTTATAAAAAAATGTAGACTGTGGAGTTTTTTATTGCGCACCGGTGCTGCAAGGGGACAACAATGCACCGATATTCATTTTGGAAGAAAAATGCAAGACGACGAACCTTTGTTGCTATAACATACTAGCCAACCACAGGCTGGGGTATGCTACCTGCAAGCCCACCCTTGGAATTCTTTCTCATACCGATACCTTCTTTATTTATTAAAGATGCATAAGATGAGAGAATTAACGACATGCACAACAATATCCAAAAAACATGCATGTTCTAAACATTCAATTAATAATAATTAAATATACAACGAAAAAACATTCATACACAGATGATAATATCACAACATAGAAAACTTATCCTTATGAAAGATGACACCAACTTGTTGTAGAACAAGAACGTTCGACCCAACCATAGACACTACTGCTCCAAATCTCAACAACAATGTCACCCCCGAGCCAAGACTATGAATCCACAAGGATGGTTCCAGAGTGAACTTGGCTTCCCAAACCAGTCAGATCTCAAGATCTCACAGGCTTCCCAACACTCACAACAATCTAAGTACCCAACTCTCTTCTACCCAGCTTGCACCACCTGAGAGAATGGACCTCCACCTTTCTCTTCCACGTAGTCCCTCAGGAAGTCATTCTCCTTATTCGGGCCTCCAACGCAACTGGTCCAGAATCTCAATGATGGAACTCTCAGGACTCACAGTTGTGAGCCATGCTGGACATAGGCCACTGCATCTCAGACATTAAAGCCTCAAGTCTAATTCTTTCGTAGTTCGACCACCCTTCTCGAGACTAGTACAAAGGTGAGGATGGATGGAGGAGGTAGGTAAGTGCATGGGAGTGCGTGAGGGTAAGAATGAGGTAACACAAAGGTGACAGAGCGGAAAATCCAATGAAAAACCCCACAATCAGACCAGGGGCAGGTTTAAGTATGTTTGTGGGGAAATCAAGAACCACCTGGCCTCCCCAAGAAGCTCACATAACCAATCCCCCCCTCCTTTAGGCAAAAAGGTAATTAACATAGGAATAAACATTTAGCCTCTCAATTCCCCTCTCTTGTGGAATCATAGCCCCCTATAACTGTAGTCCTTATCTGTCTAGCAACCAATGATGCATTTATTATTAATAATGATAAAAACATTACATGTAACAATACATTATTTAAAATGGGGTTTAAAAACCTGGGGTGTTACATCCCCTCCCCCTTATTTTGGCACTATCCTCAATGCATATACAAAACAGAGATCAAAATCTCAAATTTATTCAAAAAGCTGCGGGTACTCTGCCAACATGGCATCTTCATGCTCCCAGGTAGCATCTTCAGGAGTATAGAAAGTCCACTAAACTTTTAACAGCTCTATAACTCAATTCTGGAGCATTTTTACCTTTATGTCCAATACCTGTACTGGTTGAACCTGAAAATATCCCTCTGTCTCTACCTGAATCAGATGTCAATCAATAACATGGTTAGGATCATGTACATATTTCTTTAGTAAAGAGACATGAAATACATTATGCACATTCATGGAAGTAGGCAATGCAAGCATGTATGCAACTGGCCCTATTCTATCCAATATTTCAAATGGACCACAGAATTCGACTGCCAGCATTGTACAACTCCCCAATTTCAAAGAGCTTTTCTTGGGCTTCACTTTTAAAAGTACATGCTCCCCTACTTTAAATTCTCTAACTGTCCTGTTCTTGTCTGCAAAAGCTTTCTATCTATCCTGAGCTGCCTTTAAATTTTGCTTGATCTTGACCACCTGGTCTTCCATGTCTTTGAGCAACTCCGGCCCAAGCACCACTCTATCTGCTGGGTTTTCCCAGCTCATTGGAGTATTGCATTTCCTACCATACAAGGCTTCAAATGGGCTCATTCTCAATGAAGCTTGATACCCATTATTATATGCAAACTCAACCAGGTGTAAGTAATCTTCCCACTTACATGGCTTATCCATCACATACATTCTCAACATGTCTTCAATTATTTGATTGACTCTCTCTATTTGCCCATCTATCTAGGGATGATATGTTATTCTAAAGTTTAGATTTGTGCCAAATCATTTAAACAATCCCCTCCAAAAATTGGAGTTAAACTTCGTATCTCTGTCCCAGACGATTGTTCAATGTATCCCATGCAGCCTAGCAATTTCCTTCATGAAAATTTCTGCAATATTAGTTGTTGTATGCGTTGTCTTCACAAGCACAAAATGAGCAGCCTTTGTTAATTTTTCAACCACCACCATGATTGAATAATGTTTCTTATTCGTTCTGGGTAATCCTGTGATGAAATCCATGGTGATCACTTCCCATTTCTTCTCTGGAATTGGCAATGGCTGCAACAAACCCATCGGGTGCATATGCTCAGCCTTCACCTTCTGACATTCCATCCATCGAGTGATGTAATCGGCAACATGCTTCTTCATTCCTAGCCAAAAGAACTGGCTTCTTACTATTGTAATTGTTTTCTGGTAACCGGGATGTCTAGCATAAGGAACATCATGCATTTCCTTCGGTACCATATTCCTCAGTTCTCTGGAACCAGGAACATAGATTCTATTCTTATGCATGGGTAATCTGTTTTCCTTTAGCTCATACTCCTTTATTTTCTGATGTACATCTCCTTGCTGTAAGTTTTCCTTTACTTGTAGGTAATGTTGATCTGTAACAAGACCATCTAAAATTCTTCTCTTCAAGTCTGATTGATGCATACTGACAACAGTAGCATGCATGAGATGCACTCTCCTACTAATTGCATCGACAACTTTATTCTCCTTTCCCTTGATATGCTTTATATCGAAGTCATATTCACTTAAAAATTCCAACCATCTTGTTTTCCTAGCATTCAAGGTCGGCTGCTCAAAAAGATACTTCATGCCAATGTGGTCTGTCCTTAATTCAAATTTCTTCCCCATGAGATAATGCCTCCACATCCTCAAGGCGTGAACAATGGCAGCAAGTTCCAAGTCATGCGTGGCATAGTTCCTCTCATGTTCCTTAAGATTTATGGACTCATATCCAATGAAATGTCCATTTTGTGTGAGGAATCCCCCAAGTCATTCCTTACAAGCATCGTACATACCAAAAAACTTTCATTTGGGTCAACAATATTTAACACAAGCACACTAGTAAGTAATTCCTTCAACATATTAAAATTATTTTCACACTTGAGTGTCCATTCAAATTTAGTTCCCTTCTTTTTCAAAGAAGTGATGGGATGAGAAATCTTAGAGAACCCTACTATGAACCTTCTGTAGTATCCATCTAATCCCATAAAATATCTGACGTCTGACACATTTCTGAGTGTTGGTCATCCTCTAATGGATTTGATATTCTCTGGATCTTCTGCTATGCCCTGCTCTAAAATAATATGTCCCAAGTATTGGATCTGCTTTTGATAAAAAGAACACTTACTCAACTTGGCATACAACTGATGTTCTCTCAGTACTTGCAATACCAATCTTAAGTGATGTTCATGCTCCCCTTTAGACTTAGAATAGATAAGTATGTCATCCAGAAATACTATGACAAACTTGTCCAAATAATTTCTGAATATGCCATTCATTAAGCACATGAAGACAATTGGTGCATTGGTCAGTCCAAATGGCACCAATACAAATTCATAATGCCCATACCTGGTCCTAAAGGTTGTCTTATGAATTTCTTCTTCCTTGATTCTTACCTGATGGTATCCTTCCCTCAGGTCAATCTTTGAAAATATCTTTTCTCTTCTTAGCTGATCAAAGAGGTCATCAATTCGGGGTAGCAGATACTTGTTCTTTATAGTGTACTTGTTCAGCTGTCAGAAATCAATACACAGCCTCAAGGTTCCATACTTATTTTTGACAAAGAGTACTGGTGCTCCCCAAGGTGAAACACTTGGACGTATGTACCCTTTCTTCAACAATTCCTCCAACTGCATTTGTAATTCTTTTAACTCAGGTGTGCTCATTCTGTAAGGTGTTTTTGACATCGAGGCAACTCCCGACACTAAATCAATTGAGAAATCTATCTCCTTTTTTGGTGGCAATCTGGGTATTTCTTGGAATACATCCTCAAATTCCTGTATTACCGAGAAATATTCAAGGATTGGCCCTTTTGTATTATCTGTCTCTTCCACATGAGATGCATACAGTTGACATCCTTTCCTAAAACATATTTTCAGCTGTAAGGACGAAATATCCCTTATAGAGATGGGTCTTGGACCTCCTCTCACAGTGCTCTTTTTTCCATTTCCATCAAGACATGTAAATGTCTAGTTATGACAATCTAGGACAGCATGATGATTTTCCAACCAATCCATCCCAATCATAACATCATAAGACCCCAATGGTATGATATTTAGATTAGTACTAGTATTCACGCCATTAAGACTTATGGAACAACTTCTGACCATATCATGGATTCTCCTTTTGGTTCCAGTGGATAACTGAATCCAGCTTACTTTCCAAGTTTACTTTTCTCCAAATGTAATTTATCCACTATCTTAGGATCAATGTAACAATGACTTTCTCGTGAATCAATCAAAATAGCAACAGGCTAATTTATGATCTTACCTTCCACCTCGATCATATTGGACTGGTACTCTGCTTGTTTATCATTTAAAGATGCATAGATCCTTCACATATCTTCGACTATTGTAGTCTCTTGGATGTTGTGCACAGTCTTCAATCTGTCTTTTCTGTGAGGGAAATCCTTGTATAGGTGATATTCTTTGCATCGCCAACATTCCTTGGGAAAAGAGGAATCTTCTTTCTTGAAATCCCCCTTAGTTCACGGATCTTCTCCATGTATCCTCCTCAATCTGACAATTATGTTTTACTTATGGGTTCCAGACTTTAGAGATCTCAAACTTCAACCTTTTTTTTGAAAATGTTTTTGTCTGAAGCTCATGATCTGGTGATGTGTGCCACCCTGCGGATCGACAACTACAATTTCTTTGGGACTTCAAACTTTGGAAATCTCAAACTGCAAAAATTATCTGGCCCCACGGGCTTTTGTTCGAAGCCCTAGATCTGGTGATGCATGGATCATGGTAGATCAATGGCTGAGATCCTTTCGGGTCTTCGGGTTTCAGAAATATCAGTTTTCAAAACTTGTTTGGCCCCACTAGATTTTATCCGAAGCCCTAGATATGGTGACACATGGCTCTTGGTAGATCAACGACCGATATCCTTTCAGATCTTCGTACTTCAGAGAAATCAACTCTCAACCTTCGCTTTCCCCGGAAGTGCATGGATTTCTGCCACGTGTCCTCCTAGATCGGACGACCGAGATTCACTTCAGATCTCCAGGGTCCAGAAACCTTAATTCTCAACTTCTCCTACTTGCCTTTTCCCAGAGTGATTTTACCTGAAGCAAAAGATCGATTGACGTGTGTCCTCCTACAGATTGACGGTCCCCAACTACTTCTGCTCTTCAGAGGTTCGTTGCTCGAGTACCAGCATGTCACATCACTGCATGCCTTTCAAATTGTGGGGGCATGAATTGATGGTTTGGAGTAACCCGCTTTTTGCCCCACAATTATTCTAATGCTGACACGTAACCCCTCAGGGAAATCGTGGTTTGGATTGCGGGACCACCTTGGGAAATTAACTCCCATGCAACTCGGTTCCCCACAATGTCTATTGGCAGTTGATATCTCTCTCTAATGGGATCCAACGGTCACAACCTTAACCTTGCTTCATTTTCATCAGACGACCTCTGTTCACTTGTCCCCCGATCCAACGATCCCGTATCTTTCCTGATCCTACACTGGCGATCACTCATGAATTCAACAGGAACAATCACGATCCTTCGAACCCTTATAGAGGATCTATGATGTTCTGTCTCCTGTGTAGCTTCTGCAATGCCATTCCTCCTGAGGTTTTCAATTTCACAGCCAGAGTTCGATCTCGACCACGAGACTCTGACCAATAGACCTAGCCCATACCGGCCTGGTGTTTCAGCTAGAAGCGCTGGTACCAATCTGTAACATACCCAGCCAGCCACAGGCTAGGGTATGCTACCTGCAAGCCCACCCTTGGACTTATTTCTCATACCGATACCTTATTTATTTATTAAAGATGCATAAGATAAGAGAATTAATGACATGCACAACAATATCCTACAAACATGCATGTTCTAAGGATTCAATTAACGATAATTAAATATACATCGAAAACAAATTCATACACAAATAATAAAATCACAACAGAGAGCACTTATCTTTATGAAAGATGACACCAACTGGCCGCAGACCAAGGATCTTCCACCCAACTGTAGATACTACTGCTCCAAATCTCAACAACAACATCACCCTTGAGCCAGGGCTATGAATCCACAAGGATGGTTCCAGAGTGAACTTGGCT
This sequence comes from Picea engelmannii, assembly GCA_009831015.1. NCBI lineage: Eukaryota > Viridiplantae > Streptophyta > Pinopsida > Pinales > Pinaceae > Picea > Picea engelmannii. Next base: position 99,310 of record ML787586.1, on the reverse strand, counting down.
TCCCAAACCAGTCAACTCTCAAGCTCTCACAACCTTCCGAGCAGTCACAACAATCCAAGTACCCAACTCTCTTCTACCTAGCTTGCACCACCCGAGAGAACAAACCTCCACCTTTCTTTGCCACGCAGTCCCTTAGGCAGTACTTCTTCTTATTAGGGGCCTCCAGCTCAACTGGTCCAGAATATCAATGCTGGAACTCTCAGGACTTGCAATTGTGAGCCATGCTAGACACATGCCACTACATCTCAGACATGCAAGCCTCAAGGCACGATTGGATCACACCAGCGACCACTACAACCAACTATCTTGTGGCTAATTCTTCCGCAGTTCGGTCCCCCTTTCCGAGATCAATATGTAGGTGAGGATGGATGGAGGAGGTAGGTAAGTTCATGGGAGTGCGTGAGGGTAATAATGAGGTAACACAAAGGTGAAGGAGCAGACAAGCCAATGACCAACCCCACAATCGGACCAGGGGTGGGTTTAAGTATGTTCATGGGGAAATCAAGAACCTCATGGCCTCCCCAAGAAGCTCACGTAATCGATCCCCCTCCCTTTAGGAAAAAATGTAATTAACATAGGAATAAACATTTAGCCTCTCAAGCCCCCTCTCTTGTGGAATCACAGCCCCCTATAACTCTAGTCTTTGTCCGTCTAGCAACCAACAATGTATTTATTATTAATAATGATAAAAACATTACATGTCTTGGGCACACTGGCCTTTTAATAATTGTTTTGGCACTCTGGCCTCTCAGCATCGTAAAAATAGATTATTTAAAATGGGGTTTCAAAACCTAGGGTGTTACAGTTGTGCACTGTTGAGCCCGTATAGGGCGCACCGGTGCTTTCAATTTGCTTTTATATGATGCACATCATTTTTTTTTTTTTTTTTTAAATAACTCTACAACGGTGCACCATTGTCTATTAACACCGGTTCATTTATATATGTTGGTGCACTAGTGTGCTATAGTATTATAAATGCACTATTAAAAAAATGTCTGCTAAATAATCTTCCCAAGCACCTCCGCTATAAATGGATTTTTGGGCTATTTTTATACGGGCTTATGCAAAAAACTTTGCTACAGGGTCTTTTCCTTGTAGTGTCCTAAGAGGGGGTGTTGGACATGTGGAGAGCCACATTTTAATAGGGATTTCCTACATGAACAAAGAGGAGTTAACTTAGAGTAGAGTTACACTACTGTAGGTGATTTGAGAAAATCCCCCAGGATCCATGCAATGGTGAGTAACCACCAAACCAAGCATTAGTCTACAGTATAGGAGAAACATAAAATTTATTTCTCATAATGCATTATTAATATTTAAAATGATGGAAATTAAGAAAGAGGATTTCAACCAAGTAGAAATGACTTTCAGAGTTAAGCAAGGACTAAGAGAGTTGGTTAAATATTGCAAGATTGACTTGGGTGTATGCATAAACTGAGTATCACTATATTCAACTACCGTGGGATCCTATGATGTAGTTATAGGTATGGATTGGTTAGAAATTCATGAAGTAGTGTATATTGTAAAGAAAAGAATATTTAATTTATAGATGATTTAGGACATAAAATAATCATATTAGGGAATCATAGAGGAGTATCATTACGATTTATTTCATTGTTGCAATTGAGAAAAAGTTTGAGGAAAAAATGTAAGTTAAATGTTGTAATTGCTATGAATAAGAAAGAGGACATGGTAAATATAAAATAAAATCTTGTGTTATCTGAATTCTCAGATGTGTTTACAGAAGAATTACCTGGATTACCACCTAATAGACAGTTGGGTTTCACAAGTGAACTTAAACCAGTAATGAAACCTACTACAAAGGCTCCTTACGACATGACAACTCCCAAGTTGTGTGATTTTTAGATGCAGCTTTAAGAACTCTTAAAAATTGGATTTATTCATCTGAGTATATCACCATGGAGAGTATCAGTGATATTTGTAAATAACAAGGATAGATCGTTGAGAATTTTTATTGAATATAAAAAATTAAACTAAGCCATGATAAGGAATCAATAAATGTTTCCAAGAATCAATGACATATTGGACCAAATGAAAGGGGATACAACATTTTCTAAAATAGATTTAAGGTATGGATATCATTAATTAAGAATAAGAGAAGAGGATATTCCTAAGACAACATTTAAGATGTGTTTTTGTTATTATGAATTTGTAGTAGTGCCTTTCATAATGATAAATGAATTTGGTGTATTTATGAGCTTAATGAATGGAGTGTTTTGACGATATCTCAATAAGTTCCTGCAAGTGTTTCTAGATGATATTTTGATATAGTCTAGAACATCGAAGAAGCATGAAGAGAATTTAAGGATAGTATTGCGATGTATTAGAGAGAATAAGCTATATGTTAAACTCTCTATGTGTTTGTTTTATAAATTGAAGATTCATTATTTGGAACATATATTTTCAAGAGAAGGAATTGTAGTGGATCTAACAAATTAGATAGAGGTTATTATGGAATGGTTGATGTTGGCGTGGAATTGGAGACCATAGTTCTCGAAGGTTACCAACAAAGGTATCACTATAGTCTAGTTGCACTGACATATTCAACCTTCTGCAAGGGAAGGAGGTATCACAAAAGTGAAACTAAGACTTTGTGTGATACAACGAATTATAGTGGACACATCATTATATCTAGCACATCATAGCACAGTTCCATACTTAAATGTATATAGATCATAGCATTAGAAACCTTAGATCGGTAAAGACAATGAACAATCAGTGTTGCTCAACATTAAAGTAAACACATAAATTCTAGAAGTTGTTAAAACAATAATGAAATTAGTAAATACACAACGCATAACAAATTATGCAAGAAAGAGTCCATATATTCATCCTCATAATAACAAATTTTTAAATATTTGAATAACCCTTCATATGTTCATACCACAAACTGTCATACATAGAATTTTTCTTCATATCGAGGCTTATACAATTGGATCGATAATGAGATATCCAATCTGGACTCTCACAAATTGTGTAGTTGCAGTTATTGTTTAGTAATCCTCAATAACTACAAAAATCAATGCTCCACATAAACAGTGAAATAAAAGAATACCCAATGGAAAACCAGAACTAAAACTTAGAACAAAACATAATAACAGAGAACAGACTCAAAACCTTGACTTGAACAGAATTCAAATAGAATCAAACTAAAATCCAAGCCCACCCCATTACATAACTCCATGATTTATAACTTTTCCTTGGGGATTATTGGATTCTTGATTTCTTTGTTATACTTTCTTGATTCCACATCCTTTTCGCATGTGCTCGAACATTCTATATCTTTCCATTGATTTTTCAATTGGCACATCACTCTTTTTCCTTGTTGGTTCATTGGAAGTTAAATTTCTGCCACTTGTATCTAATGTTGATTTGATCTAGGGTTCCACAAAACCTTTGTGCCTCTACAAATTGGTTCTTAAAAATGAAGGGCCCAACAAGCCCTGACCACAATCCTTGACTCACTCCGAGTCAACTTTCTGCTGGTTTGTTGTGTTCTCCTTCAAATGAAGCACCCAACTCTGGTACAATCTGCATTGCCTGCTGTCAAAAAATGTGATATTGGTCGACGCTGTCCTTCCATTTCCTTGCCAAAATTGATCTGCCCGCAACAAATTCTTGTGTGATGTTGACATCAGGTACCTCAACCTTGGTAGCCAACAGATAATTCCACTTTGTATCAGTGTGTGCATCCAATTGTGTTAAGATCCAAAATGCTCAAAATATCATAAAATAACAGAATTACACACCATGTACAAAATGTCAACATGGAGCAAAACTCCAATATAGATAAGTTACACAATAACTCCTTAAAGAATAGGGGAACCCCCTCCAAATAACCAAATACCTTTCATACTTCACAATTCCTTCTCAATAATGAATACATGATCTCTCATATATAGCTATTCACAGTTGCACATGAGTCCCTTTTATCACTAGGCCGACCCTATTTACATATGTATTTACACATTACATGTACATTTAGGCCCATATATGCCCCCCATTAGGGTCATATCATATACATTTATCCATATATATGCCCCCCTTGGGTCATAACATAGTACCCTCCTTCAAAAAGCTTTGTCCTCAAAACTTTTGATTTAAAGGCTTCACATGTGATGAAACCAAGTAATATGAATTTCTTATGTTCCTGCTTTATTCATTCCATTGTTTATGATCTATCCATCCAAAATAAATTCTTTTCGGTCTTAATCCTTGGTGTCTAGTTGTTGAATACTTTTATTTCCTTTGATTCCATGTATTTTTGTTGAAGCTTCTCCAATTTGTAGTCTTTGTTGGTCTCTGATAATAACTTGTTGAAGAGTAGTTTGGTGATGCCTTTCTCCATGAATATTGAGAAGTATTTAATATTCTTTCTTCATAATGTTCATATCATCCTTCTTGTCTTCCTTGAAATGTTTCTTGGTAATAAGGGTTTCGATATAGTTTCACATTTGATGGTATTCCTTCACTATGCACATGCATTTCATCTATCTTATTTGCAGTGACAATGGAATCCTCGATCATATTTGATTGGTCTTTGATTACTCTAGCCTTCGATATAATACCATCATATTTTGCATGTACATCGTCTATATGGAGTTCAACTTCTTCAAGTATCTTCTATTGACCTTCTTGAATATTTTCTTCTTTCTCCTTTTGAAGCTGCAATGTTATCCCATCTAAGAAATTTTGACATCCTTCTTCAATTCTGGCTTGTATTTATGATTTTACCTCATCGATATTTAAGGATTCCTCAACCTTCATACAAATTTCATCTTCCGGTCTTTTGGTAGATTCTTCATCCAAGATCCTTCTTTCTTCTTGATTTTGACAATTCTTCTTTTATTCTTTCAATCTCTTGATCTCATCCAATAGTTTTTTATTATGGTTTCGTAATCTACATATCTCTTCATTTTTATTTTTCAAATCTTCCCTTGACTAATCATTTTCCCACTTTGATTTACTATTATTTTCTTGCTTTAAGTTCTTAACCTCCTTAATGAGTGATTCATTAAGGGATCATATCTTATATAGCTCCTCACCCTTCTTCTTAATATCTTCCTTTAATTCTTTCAATTCATCTTGAATTCTATACAATTCCTCCATTTTTGTATCCCTAATCCATTTATCTCAGAAGAGTTTTTCAAATTCTTCCCATGTTCAGTGCCATCTGGTATTTTGATCAAGACTCATCCACCACTTCCAAGCTTCATCAAAAAAATAATCTCTTTCCTTTGTAGGATTCGTATTATATTATTTTACTAACCTCAACCATTCCATAGGATTGATTTCATCTTTATCTTCATCTCCTGTAAATTTAGGTATTTCCATTGATTCTTAACTGAGGTCCAATCCATACCCTCAAATCACAACCTCAATATATTAAGGATAACTATCTCAAATAGTTGTAATACTTTTTCCAATATGTTCTTCTATGTGTTATCTTTCCAATGGATTTTGAATCAGCTCAATCAGACATTCCAATCAAAAGTTATGATAGTTTTAAGTGAACATACCTTTGAAACCCTGATTTGGAGTCTGTCCTCTTGACCAACCTTACTTATGATGTATCTTTGCAATTTAGTCCCTTATTAGTCTGAAATTGTGAACTGTAGTACTCTGAAATTTCTTCTCTACAATGCCATAGGTCTGACTAAAATTTGACATGCCAAGTGGAAGTGATGGTAACTTCCCCGCACCTTGTTGATTTTTTACCTTTCCAGGAGAGAGCACTTGTACAGCGTGCCCCGTGCACACTAATTGATATAAAATTATGAAAATTATACCAAAAATACTATGGCCTATCCATTATTTAATGCAACTTGTCTCACTCAATTTGGATTCTCTATGAATAAGTTATGGCAGTTTTACCCTGAACACCTATTTGAGACTAGTCAATAGGACTAGTCAGCTACCCTATATTACACAGGGTGTATCTAAAACATTAGGATGACCTAGATGCTGAAATTTTTATCACCTCTATCTTGATAATTTCTATGAATTTCCTTTGGATTTCAGGGTCTGAAATGTTACAAAAAAAAAATTATAGAGAAAATTTTGTGATGACTAAATTCAGGATGATTCAATAATCCTATCTTACAAAGGCTATATCTCCAAAATTACAAGGCCTCAGGATCTAAAATTTGAAACCCACATACCTTGATCTTTCTATTAAATATCCACCAAGGGGTTACTTCGGAAACACTGTAGAAAAATAGTTATAGCGAAAATTACAAGGTGTCTAAGGTGTAGCAGCGAAACCCCAAGACCTTGAGCTTTGATATCAAATATTAAGATCCAAAATGCTCACAATATCATAAAATAACATAAGTACACACCATGTATAGAATTTCAATGTGGAGGACAACTCCAATATAGATAAGTTACATAATAACTCCTTAAAGAATAGGGGAACCCCCTTCAAATAACCAAATACCTTTCATACTTCACAATTCCCTCTCAATAATGAATACATGTTCTATTATATATAGCTATTGACACTTGCACATTAGGCCCTTTTATCACTAGGATGGCCCTATTTACATATGTATGTACACATTACATGTACATTTAGGCCCATATATGCCCCCCCTTGGGGTCATATCATATACATTTAGCCATATATATGCCCCCCTTGGGTCATAACAAACTGCTACAGTGGAATGTATTCCACTTGTACTATAGGCCATAACTGCTAGAGTGTTGTCTTTGAGGATTTATTATTTTTATCCATGGCATCGATTTTATCATCCTCAGCTTGGATATCTACAAAATTATCCGAATACTCGATAGGATCGACAATGGTCTGTGCTTCTGCATGCATCTATTTAATCCTAGTGTGCAACTCTTCGACATGCTTACTATGTTGGTCCAACAACCCAACCCAATCTGTGACCATATCAAAGAGTTGTCGACATTCCTTGACCCAGGCATGTAGCGAGGATTTAACATTGGTACCTTCTTGAACTGAAGATGTAAGCTTTTGGAGGAGCTGCTCAAGTTTTTCCTTTTCCTTTAACTTAAACGCGACTACCTCCTGTTGCAGAGTATCTGTTTTGGCGACCAACTAGGAGCATGGGCTGGAAATAAGGTCAACTCGTTCACGTGGTGAAAATGGTGAGATATCTTTGGGAAGTTCAGGAACGACCTAGAAAAAATATGGTCATTCCTGAGTAAAATTATCAACAATAGATGCAACAGTGGATTCAGTGTGTACCCAAAAGTTCTTCTTAATTGCTACAACAACAATGGCTTTAGTGGAATCCTCGCGTAAGGATTCTGACAAATAATTAGGAATGGCCTTAATATGAAACAGATCTGCATCTGGGAGATGGTCATCTATAGGTCCACCAATTTCTCATGACTCTATGTGAGACAAGTTATTTGGCCTGACATTTAACTTGATAGGCTTAACAATGACCTCAAAAGAGAATTCCTGAAATAATAGCAACCACCTGCAAATGCGGCCCTCTAATATAA
>ML787586.1:79257-90075 GCA_009831015.1 Picea engelmannii | reverse complement strand
GTAATCGAGCAGAAGATGGGTAAAGACTATGATGAAGGAGGTACTCATTAGGATAGATAATAGAAGGATGTATAGGATTAAATTCATCAAAAAAAAGTATTTTCTTAATATGTTGCAAAGCTATAGTGATTTCAGGGGACTTACCTAAGAATAAGAAGTCTTGAAAAAATTGTCGTTGAAGAATTTCCCAGTAAACCATTTGGCGTCAAGATTCCTCATGTATATACCAAGAAACTAGAATTTGTCCCAAGGAATGAACAAACTAAAGCACCCACAATTGAGAAGGAAGTTGCACAACTTCCCATACTTGAATACAGTGTGCAACATGCTTCCTCGGATTTGAAATCCCATAATATAATCCCAAAGTTGATTGTTTCGGATTCAACGGAGTAAGTTGAAGGAGAAATAAAGTGATGCAGGATGGAAATTTTTTATTCATTCCAAGAAGACAAAATAACTTTGTGGGTGGCCCACCATCTTGCTGACAAGGATCTTAACGAAACATCAAGTACCGAAATTATTTTCTTTGGCGTGACTTTATCTTCTAGCTCAACAATAACGCTACATAAATCTGAAGTGCCATCATAAATAGGGTGTTCTCTAACCTTTGACCCAATCCACCTAGACGCTTTGATAGTCATGCAATGTCGTGAGAAGTTCTCATATCTTCCCTATTGCCAGTTTTCAAATGCTACTTCTGAATCTTCACCTTCAAATTGAATATTGCACCAACTTACTGAGCCGTCTGTAGTCAGGTTAATATAGTCCAACTGCTTTCCTGTAGTTAAAGTATAGAGATGATCCAATGAATCCTCTTCCATATTCCCCTCTACTGGATCTGTATAGAGGGGACCTTGACACAAGTATAATGGTTGGTTTACCTTCATACCATCCACTTCAAAAGACATGATTTCTTTCTTAAGGTTGATAACAACAAAATTATCATAAGCCCAATCAATGCCCAGTAAAGCTGGGTATGGTTCCTTCTCCCCCATGATTTCTATAACCTCAAAATAAACCATTGCCTTGACTCCATGTAAGTCCACTTCAACATTCAAGAGTCTCCCAATAGGATAGATACAATATTGATTTTCCATCTGCAATTGAATTGGTGAATAAACTAACTTAGGCTTACCCATGGCTTCCCAAGTTTTCTTCAGTAATATTTTGACATCAAACCCCAAATATAACATAACATCATTAATATTGTATCCATCAAGGTGAGTATTTAGTCTAAATTACCTTCTAGATCATTGTTTCATTTTCTAAACTCTACTTGTATTTATTTTAGGAAGATGAGCCAAAATCAACTCTTTTGGTTTTGTTTCAATCTCTAAAATCCCCTTAAGCTTGTTCCACAACTCCTTAGTGAGTTGTTCATCATCCAAAAAATTAGAAAGTAAGCGGAACCAAAATTCAATAGTCTGTTGGGGTCTCACTAGAGGATATTTCCGTGCCACAAAATGATCTGCAAGTTTAGATGGAAGCTCATGGCTTGAGTCTGCAGGTATCGATATTGTAGGATTAGGAATCCATCAGAATATCTCAACAACATCCTTAAAATACTATTTTTGCACAAGGGGGTCATATCTAATAACTTATGGTACCGCCTTGCAGATATTACTTTGAGTTGAGTTATCAACATCGACACCAGTCCTTGTTCTACCTCTAGTAATAATATTAATATTGGGTTCTTTCTCTTCAGTGATAGGTCTTGGCTTTGAATTTATCAAATTGGCACCTTGTTGCCTTGCATGATCCTCCCATTCTGCAATCAACTCAAAGAAAATATTTGGTGGCATGGGTGTTGTTTCTACAATGGGAACACCAAGGTCACCTCAGAAGAGGAAAATCTTGAGTGATATGTCCCTCCTCATCACAATTATAACACTGAGTTTTCCCTCTTCTAGTTCTTCAACCTCTCAAAACCTCCACCACCTCTATGTCCTCCTCCAAATCCTTGAGGAGCTTCAACAATCATGAATGCAAACTTATATAGTCTATCCGTAAGCACATCCAGAGCATGACATTGTTTGGTGGTGTGAGTAGGGGACCCATAGAACTCACAGTAATCTATGTTCGAGACAAGGGTGTATTTTTTTAGGATCGGGAAATGCCAAGGCAGATGCCCATGGCTTCGACAAATTTCACAGTATTCATTATTTTGATTACCCTGATGATTTGGGAAGGCGTGGTACTATACTGGGCCATGAAAAGGTGCAAAAACTATGACTTTCACAAATCGCCTTGATGGTCCCACTCGTGGGGGAGCCATTAGATGTGGAGGATGTATTGCACCCTCAGTCTGGGACTTTTAGTTGTTGTATGCCCCTCAGTATAGCAACAAATACACCAAAAGTGTGGTTCGGATACTCTAGGAATGGTCAGTTTTAAAATCTTATCAGTCAGGGTGGAAATCTAGCCCTGCAATTGTGTAATATTATAGTCATCGGGTGGTTTTATTACCCGTAAGTTTCTAGGATATCCCTCCATCACTTCAATTTTCATGGCCTGTTCTAGGGATTCCCCCAAGGTAGTTATACGTTGTTGGGTTAATGGGATCCAAGTTAATTGTAAAAGTCCCTGAATGAACCATTCCTGCTGGTGGTATTCATGAATGGGGTTGGATAAATTCCCTATCGCATATTTGAATCTTTGGTTATACTCCTATGTAGATTCCCCATCTCTTTGTTTGATTTCTTGCAACTCAAAAAGAGCGTGTTGCTCGGATTGAGGTAGTTTAAATTCAAAGATGATTTTTTTTTTTGACTTGCGGTAAAGGAAATGGTTATCCCTCAAGATTCTCCGATTCGATGGATTTCATATAACATTTTAATGCACGACCCATTAATGTGGTATGAAACTCAACTAGTTTATTAGCATCCAAAGTTCCATGAGACCTCCAAATGGCCTCACAAAGGAACCAATGTTGTTCCACATCCTCATCCCCTTTAACCAAAAATTTTGGGTATTGGGTGAGGGATATGGCATGTTGATGTGCCATGGGAGGATTCGTGGATATTATCAAAATAAATACTAAAGGTCCTGGTTGCGATAACACTAAATAAATTGCTAGATTACTTCTATCGGTACCACTCGAACTGGTTGGACTAGAATGAGGAGAAATAACATAAATTATGGGAGAGTTTATTGTAGAATTTACCAGATTAGAAGATTGCACATCCAAGGTTGGTTCCTTTAACTTTGGGATGGGATTATTTAACCTGGGGAGTAACATTATGATTCCATATCGTATTAGGTCCTATAGTATACTTCACATCTTTGGTCCCTGCAGGGGTTGATTCTCTCGCAACTTTTGCAAAAGTTACAACTGAGTCTTGATCCTCGGTGGTGACTCCGATCGTGATTCTTTCTTCCAAATTTTCTTCATATTGACAACTTTCTCTAGAACTCTCACATTTCTTACCGAACATCTCCTTTACCCATTGGCTGGACAACCTTCCACGTAATTGAATCTCTTTAATATTATCTAACTTTTTTGTATGAATCTTCTCGAGGTTGATCTGCTTGCATTTTTTATCAAGCCTCTTCATCAACCTTCAAATCTACTTTCTCCACCAATTTTCAAGCACCTTATCCATTTTCTAAGCCCACTTGTCTCTAGCACTCTTCTCACGACTACCCCCTATAACTCAAGAATTTTTTTATTCTAACCCATGGATCCCTTCCTGAATCACTTGCCCCTCATGCACAAAAGGATTTTACTTGGCCATTTCAACCAAATGAACCAATATCATTCCTTCTTCCACCAGCAAGATCCTCATCCATAACCAAATTTCTCTCAGTAATCTTCCTCGAGCTCCCTCGTAAAATACTACTTCTGCCTTTGAGAGTGACTGGTGATTTTCCACGGAAAATTTAATGATGTATCCTTCGAGGGTAGTTTGGACCCAAAAGTCCATAGCTCAACAAATCTGGTGGTCCAACTTGTGAAGAGTAGCGAGATGATCAATCGTCCAATTAAATCTTTTCTTGAATCGATATTTAAATTTTGGCACTTCTTACAACCAGTCGAGCCAATGGTAAACCTCCTCTAGGAATCAAATCCAGAATATTTTGTATTGATCATTGGCTGGCTCGAAATAAAATATTGCGTCCTTCACAACCCTCAAACTTTTCTGTCGTAACTTAATTTCTTGAAATATAAACTTGTCACACCTTCTTTCCCACCATATTTCATTGTCATACTTAAAGATGTGATGTTGCATCCTTTGTAAAATTGCTCATAAGTGAGGCCCCAACAACAAAACCATTTGTTGGTGAGAAATTGGATACCGAGGTTCTCAAAGGTTACCAACAAAAGTACTGTTGTAGTCCAGTTGCGCTGGTATATTCAACCTTCCTCAAGAGAAGGATGTCTCACCTAAAGCACAACCAAGACTTTGTGTGATACAACGAATTACAGATGATACATCATCAGATCTAGCACATCATAGCATAGCTCCATACTTAAATGTATAGATATCATAGCATTATAAGCCTTAGATCGATAAAGAAAATGAATAGTCTGTGTTGTGCAACATTAAAGTAAACACATACATTACGTAAGTTGTTAAAACAATAATGAAATTAGTAAATAGAAAACACATAACATATTTTTCAAGAAAGATTCCATATATTCATCCTCATAATAACAATTTTTTAAGTAGCCGAATAATCCTTCATATATTCATACCACAAACTGTCATACATAGAATTGTTCTTCATATTGAGGCTTATATAATATGTTCGGTAATGAGATATCCGATCTCGACTCTCACATTATGCGTAGTTGTAGTTATTATTTAGTAATGCTCTATAACTACAAAAATCAAATTTCCACATCAACAACACAATAAATGCAGAACCAATGGAAAACCTAGAACTGGAACTTAGAACAAAAAAAAACAATAGAGAACATACTCAAAACCCCCAATCAAACAGAATTCAACTAGACTTGAACTGAAATCCAACCCCAGCCCATTACATAAATCCATGCTTTGTAAATTTTCCTTGGGGCTTATTGTCTTCTTGATTCCGTTGTTACACTTTCTTGATTCCACGTCGTTCTGGTATGCACTCAAATGTTCCATGTATTTCCACTGCTTTTCCAATTGGCACATCATTTTTTTTCCTTGTTGGTGCTTTGGTAGTTAGCTTTCCACCACTTGTATCTAATGCTAATGTGCTTTGGGGTTCCACAAAACCTTTGTGCCTTCCCAAAACTGGTTTTTCAAAATGAAGGGCCCAATAGTTGATGTGTTAAGCCCCCAGACAAAGCCCCATGATAAGCATAAATCCCCATGTAAATCCATAGATATTTATTTGTTGCATTTCTATTGTTAAATTAGCATTGTGAGTTAGACCTTTTAATTGTAATTGGATCCTCAGTATCCTATATATATAGTAAGGAGACCTAGTTTATGATCATCCCATATTGTCTTGTGCATTTCATATATTGTCAAAGGAATTTTACCCCTTGAAGTGAATTATTCATTGGATATTTTTTGGAGTTTGGTTCATAACATGATTCCTACTAATGTACACAAAGTGCATAGATTTATGGGTTTGGTTGGATATTATTGAAGTTTTGTGGAACATTTTTCAAAGATTGCCAATTATTTTCCTAAGTCATAGAAGAAGACTAGGAAATGTGTGTGGATGGAATGATGTGATAAAGAGTTTCAAATAATTAAAGAATTGTTAATGAAGGCTCTTATATTAAAGGTATTGGATATAGATCAATAATTTCTAGTATGTATGGATGTTTTGAAATATTTTTCTTCATAGAAAAAAAACAATAGTCTAGCGGGTAGGGTTTTGGAATAGGATTTGGAGAGTAAAATCTTTAAGGCCACAAAAATCAAACTAGAATTGATTAAATAGTGAAATACAATAGTAGTTGTTATAGCTCAAAATTTCAATTATATGCATCCTTGATGTTGGCTTACTCATTCATACATCTACCAAAACCATTTTGATGGAGTTCTTCTTAAAAAACAACTTTTTTCTTGGAATACATGCTCTATTGTATAGGCAGAGCACGTACATACGCTAGCTACATACTAGAAAGCTCATGTACATACGTTTGCTGCACTACTAAAAGAACGTGTGTACTCTAAAATGTGACAAAAAATATTAAATCCGTGCTTTCCAGCGGAGTTTACAAGCTATCTTAGGTTTTTCAACCATATTACCTCTTGTAGCCCTTTTGGAAACGAATTAACCATCATTTTCTCGCATAAAAAGGGCCCTAGGGGGGTCATTTGGATATATCAAACTAGAGGAAAGAAAACTCTGCTAAATTTTCTCCCTTTGTTTCCCAAGCCTTCTGCATTTTCTATGAGTTTTATCCTCAACATTCCCTTCCATCCATCTTCCTTATACCATCCATCCTTTCCCCTTGTATTGGCATGTTGGTGGTGAAGATTGTATTGGGAATAGTGTACTTGGAGTCACAATAGAGGAACCTAGGTGAGGCTCGTGGAGTGACGCCAACAAAGTTTAGGTTGTAACCTCCAATTTTTTTTTTAATAAAAAGAGAAAAGATCTTGTCCCAGATACTATGTCTATGTGTTTGTGTTTATGAATCTTTTCATGGATAAATAAATTTTTAGATAATCTTGATGATTAAGCATATGTTGTCCTAGATTGTTCTATAGTATTGTTTCAGGCTAGCTTTGGGAGGAGGCCTTCAGTCTTGGGACATACAACATTCAGAAGGGATCAAAATCATCTATAAGGAATTAAGGTACATGTTTCTATCTTATTTCTCTTCCCTTAATCATCGTAAGGTTGCATGTGGTTTGGGGTAGAATAGAACCTTTTCTATCTTTTAGGGTGTTAAGGCTCTGCCTAGTCGCTAGACCCAGATTAGGGAGGTGATATCCCCCCTTCATGTTTTTTCGGTTTCCATTGGATTACTACTTATATGGGGGTTTCTGAAGTGTCAGGTCCTTTGGTAGACCTCACTTATCAAAATATTTGGGCTTTGTTTCCCTACCCACGCATGTGATCCCGACCTACATTTGTTTCATCTAGTCATCAATTGTGAATTGGAAACCTTAATGGCCTATCCTTGTACATTTCACAGGTGACTGTGAGTGGGAAGTGCTCGTAATACCTGAGGTAGATGCCTAATCACCATTTTGACACCTTTGGAGGGTGCCTGTCTTTGTGAGGGTACTTGCACCTTGGGTGAACATTACATTACAAGACATAGTCACCTTGGGTGACTATGTCTTGTTCCTTTGCTGACTAACCTTGGGACTTAATCAACCCATATCAATCTCCATAACTCGCGTTGATAAACTCTTCACCATATTGGAATTAGGATCTAACCAACCTAGGCTGAGATTTTGAAGAGTTGTTTATTTGTTGACTAACTACTCTATTGGTCTAGAAGGATCCACGGTATTTATCCTGAAAGTGTGGACATGCCTCCTTAAAGGAATAGGATGAAAAACATTGGTATACGAGAGTTAGTACAATATACTCAAATAGACATGAAAAATTCCACAAGGGAAGGTCCTACTGACGAAAATCTTGAGGTTGAGTGATTTGTTAGGAATTTGAATGGTTGTGTTCCAATTCCTAGGGTAATTCCTTCTCCAAATGAAAATATAGGTCCTGTTGCATCTACCTAATCCACATCTTGGGTCAGGTGAAAGAAATATTCAATTCATTGGGTGTGGCCTTGGGAGTGAGTCTCGAGTTGGGTCACTATCACCTAACACTCAACTCCTCCATCTAGACCAACTCCTAGTGAAGTCAAGTGGGGTAATCCTTAATAAAATAAGCTAAGGCTAAGTAATATAAATACAAGAAATATAGGAGTTAACAATGAAACAAAGTAGATAACTTTATTCTAGAAGCATGAAGGAAAACATCAACTAAATGATAATGAGATAAGATAGCAACAATGAAAATACTTCAAAATATGAAATGATAGTGGACCAATGACAAAGATGTTGTTGCAAGATAAAAGTTGTAAATTTCTCTTGGTAAATTTTAATTAATTAAGTTGTTTCGATTTGATTTCACTAAGATTAATTAAGTGAAATGGATAGATATTGATCTGATCCAGCCATGAATGCCTTGATTCCAAAACTGAGAAAGAAATAAAAGATTGTCTAATTACTAAAACTAATATATCATTTGTCATTTTTTAACTATTTTTACTCAAGTGGGTACAAGAGAAAATACACAGACTTCCAATAGGGTGAGATTTAATCTCTAGGAAGCCCCCTGAACTCACATATAATCAACAGGTATTGATCCTTGTATTGAGAAAAAATATAAAAACTAGACTAATTAAACTACTCCGCACTATTCAAGATCTGTTCTGATCTGTCGAGATCAATTTGAACTCGCGAGGTAGAGAACATACTAAGATATTAACAAGGAAAGGCTCACTACTCTTTGAAAAAAAGAATAAACTTGAAAGAAACTTGGAAATGAAAACTAATATAGAATACTACCCTCTAACTATTGATTGAAATCAAAGCGGGTCCCATTGAGGTTAAGGATCTTACTAATCCAACTTCATCCAATTTTAACCCACCTCTCTTCAAACCTCCTAGCCCTTTTCCTTTGCATGCTTGGACTTTTGATAATTGAAGTCACATTTCAAACCCTTTTATTAAGTGGTCCACAATGGAAAACACTTCTCATACATCTAGGTCTGGGGATAGTCATACCCCCACGTCAGATATCTATGGAAGAGGAGTCATTCCTCCCATATTGACCACCCCTATTCTAATAACAATCCCACTTAACTCGGGAGTGTCAAGTGGAGGAATCGTTCCTCCTCTATATTCTCCCAATAGTGGTGTGGGAATCCAATCCTCTACATCGTATGGTGGGGATTATTTTTCTTTTGGGATGTCATTGATATCGATGCCACACATCAATACTATCCTACCCCAATTATTCCCTAATGTTAGCATGTATGTGGGGAGTTCTTCAAATCCTCTCCCTACCTTCCCATTTGAAGGGGGAACATCCCTACATCATTTCCTTCACTTGGAAGTGGAGCTTTTACATCTTCCAGAATACCCATGGGGAACAATCCAATTCAAGGAATAAGAAACCCAATGGGCGGATATTTTTTTCAATAGGGATACTGATAGGGAGCAATACCTTCATAGGTTTTGGTAACCAAATGAGTGGAGACTTCCCATCTTACACAATGTTGACAGGGAGAAATCCCTTCCAAAGTTTCATAAATATAATGTATGCAAGACTTCCTCCTTATGCTCAAATGCCTCCCAATTCTACTTACAATCTTAGACATCAAGAAAATATTCCTCATGCACCTAGCATTGGCTATGAACTAGGTAATTATTTTTTGAGTACTATTCAAATGAAAGGGAAAACCCTAGAAGTTGGAACTCGATCAGGTAGACAAGACTTCCATTCTTGGCGATGATGAATATTCTACATTTTATGAAACCCACAAATGATCCAGTGATTCATGATCCAAATTCCCCCCCAGTTCCTACCAAACTTCCCTCAAATATTCCAAAATTTGAAGGAAAGACAAGAGGGGATCTGGGTAACCATGTTATGAATTTTCATATATGGTGCTCATCAAACTCCTTGATGAATGATTCAATTAGGCTGAGACACTTCCATTATACCTTGACTAGGGTAGCAACAAAATGGTACACTGAACTCACAAGATTTTCCTTTCGTAGCTTTGATTCCATCACTACGACATTCCTTAAACACTTCAAGTTACTTGTTCGATATGAAGTGAGGACCAAGATTATATCTTAATTTTGGAAATATAATGAAACACACATATATGATCATATTCAAGAGTGGAGAAGAATACATTGTACTATGAAAGCTCAAATCCCTCTGGAGTTTTTGTTAAAATGGTTCCTAAACTCTTTATTGCCATAAATTTGGATAGAGAGTTAGATGTTTCAAGAGAGAGCATAGAGGCATGATTCCAGGGGGACCAATGGTCATAGAGGGATCATGAGCATCATGACTTCAGTATTGCATCAGAGTGATACCCCTTTCCAAAGAGGGAGAGACTCTTCAGATGCAAGGAGAGAGACTAATCAGAGGCCTAGAAACATAGAGAAATATCAAAGGAATTTAGATAAGGGAAGAATCCCAAAAGACAGTCCATATAGGGGGAGCAACCCTAAGAAGAGTTCAATCAAAGGGGAGAAGCCCCAAGGAGAGATACCCTTTGAGAGAGAGGGGGGGTGAATCAATAATAGAGCAATTTAATCATTTTTCACCATAAAATGCAAGTGTTATATCATTGTAGAATTATCATCCAATAGTTGAAGAGTAAATAAACAATGAACAAATGAGAAATCACACACATACATGGTACACTAGTGTTTTATGTGGAAACCCAAAGTGGGAGAAAACCACATAATGATTTTTCTTATATGTCTTTAAGAATTACATTCATTGGAAGCACCAAATTCCTTTGTTTTCCAGCTGCAAGTGGAAGGAGGCTCCAACCCCCTAGTTTCTAAGGCTACAACCTAAGGGAAGCTCCAACTCCCAATTCTCTGGCTACAACCAGAAGGAGGCTATTGTTGGAAGATTGATTGTTGTCATTGATGTCAATCCTAGTCATGGGTTTTGGACCGCAAGATTGATGAAGGTATTTGGACATGAAGGAAAATACACATGCAGGTACAAAACCCATGGATGGATAGTATACATCATGTTGTTTCCGTTGGTATGTGGCACATCACGTGGATCCTCATGGTTGAGGAGAAATGAATTTTTGAAGATGACAAAGTGAATTGAAGAAGGAAGTACATGTAGGCCCTGAAGATAATT
>ML787586.1:47231-74311 GCA_009831015.1 Picea engelmannii | reverse complement strand
CTTAACTTTAACAACAATTGAATAGCATTTTCATCAAACTTTACTTTAGTCTCACATGACTAATTTTGGATTAGTCAACAACCCTAACTTGAAATAATCATAACTATGTACCTGTAATGAATAAATATCTAAAAATAGTACACAATGTTCTTCAGTGTGTTTTCTACAATTTTTTCAAGTTTCACTTCTTGGAACCTCCCAGAAAATGAGCTATAGAAAAAATGGCACACCTTGTTGAATTATGGATTATTCTAGAGAGTGTACTTGTAGAGCGTGCCCAACACAGAATATTTGTTGTATGGATATGAAAAGGGTACAAAGAGTACTACAAACTGTATTATAACCAATACATTTGGTCTTATTGAATTTGGATCTGTTATGAAGAATTTATGATGTTTTTACCCGAAACACCTGTTTTAGACTAGTTTCAGGACTAGCCACAAACCCTATTTTCCACAGAGTGTAACTCCAAAAATACAGCGACCCACAAGGTGAAATTTTTATCACTACTACTTGGATATGTTTTCTTAACAAATTCCCAATTTCATGGTATGAATCATTCTAAAAACAATTATTGCGAAAATGGTGAGATGACCTGTAAATAACATACCTTAGAAAGCATCATCACAAGAATTTATCCTCCCTTGAATTTCGGACTTCTTTACTTCACCTTCCCTTTGAAATTCTTCTTAGATGTCCTTTGTTTAACTCAATCTCTTGTAGATATTCAATATGCCCAAGTGTAATTTAAATGAGAGACCCTTGCCTCTTATTTATACTTTTATGTAGCTTCCTCAAGGGGTTACCTTTTAACCATCTGAACCCACTTTCCTTATTTTAGGGTTAACCCACTTCTAACCACTTGTCCACTTAGTAATTTCTCCATTAAATTTATTAATTAAATAATTTATTTTGTATCCACTTTGACTTATATTACACTCATCACTTCACTTTATCATTTACCTTCTAAAATATCTTAAACCACTTTCCTTATTTTAGGGCTAACCCACTTCTACCCACTTGTCCACTTAGTAATTTCTCCATTAACTTTATTATTTAAATAATTTGTTTTGTATCCACTTTGACTTATAATACACTCATCACTTCACTTTATTATTTAAATAATTTCTTCTTTGTAACCACTTTGACTACTTTGACCTTTTGGGGCTTCTAGATGACTCATGCGGGTTCTCCAACTTCACATGGCCATAACTCTCTAACCGTGAGGAGTTATGTGACATTCCACATACCACCAGAAATGGAATGACATGTAATATCCATCTAGAATAGTCTTACCTACAAATATATCAAAACACATACCATTATCCATCAAACAAACTTGGGTGCATTGCTCAAACCTTTGTGCTACAAGAATTCGCTACCAGAATTTCTTTAAGGGTTGACATTACTGAAAACCAACCCAATTAATCAACAATATCCCCCTTTGGCATTGATGGAAACACTCTGATGCAATACTGAAGTCATATCACTCATTCTCCCCCTGTGGCCATCACTCATCCTAGAACCATGCCTCTGTGCTCTTTCTCTAAGCCTACATCTGATAAATCTCTCCCCTTTTTCATCGATGGCAAAGGTATCTTTCCATCTTGGGCTGCTCCCCCTAATTGAACTGTCAGTGGGGATACTCTCCCTGAGTGAAATCTTCCTAAAACTGACCTCCCAACCTGAACTGTCCTCTTTATGGTGCTTCCTTGTGTAAATATAAGACATATAAGATAAGCATTCAAAAGAATTCATTTTGGAGTAGAAATTATTCCAAGTCTCTAGAGAAGATAATCAAAGGCTTCTCTTGGAAGCGGTTTTGTAAAGATGTCTTCCACTTGTTCTTTTGTTCCCACGTATTCAACTCTGATGTTCTTCTCTGCAACATGTTCCCATAGAAAGTGATACTTTATTGGAATGTGCTTCGTCTTGGAGTGCATCATCAGGTTCTTTGAGATATTGATGGCGCTTGTATTATCACAATAGATTGGAATGGGCTCATCATACTCAACATGTATATCTGTCAGAGTTTGTTTCATCCATAGAACCTGTGTACAACATGTTGTTGCTGCAATATACTCTGCCTCGATTGTAGATAAGGATACTGATGATTGTTTCTTTCTTATCCATGATACTAAACACTCACCCAAGTAGAACGTTGCTGCACTAGTGCTTCATCGATCATCAATGCAACCTGCCCAATCTACATCTGTGTAGGCAATAATTGATAGATCCTTTCCTTTTGAATACCATAATCCAAACTATTATGTTCCTTTGAGATATCTGAAAATCCTCTTCACTACTAATACATGTGATTCCTTTGGTGCTGCTTGAAATTGTGCTACCTGTCCAACTACCTGCATTACATCTGGTCTAGATGTTGTCACATATAGTAAGCTACCAATCATTGACATGTATTTTCTCTTTTCTATAGACTTTGAATCATCATCTTTGATCAACTTGCAACTGGTTTGCATAGGAGTGGTAACTAGTTTGCAATCTTCCATTCCTAACCTCTTTAGCATTTCTCTAATATACTTAGCTTGAGAAATAAAAATTCCTTGGTTGTTTTGACATATCTTAAGACCCAGAAAGAAGGATAGTTATTCGAGTAATGACACTTCAAATTAATTTTTCATATCCTTTGCAAATTTCTGGCTTAACCTATCATCATTGCTTCCAAAAATAATATCATCAACATAAACTTCAATTAATAAAATACTATATTGAGTTACCTTGATGTAGAGGTTGTTATCTACACTTCCTTTTCTGAACCCTGTCTATTGTAGTTATTTATCCAGTCTAGAGTACCATGCTCTAGGAGCCTGTTTTAAACCATACAAGGACTTCTTCAATTTACACACATAATTTGTATTCTGTGAAAATTGAAATCCTTTTGGTTGTTCAATGTAGACTTATTCCTCAAGTTCCCCATTCAAAAAATTTGATTTCACATCCATCTGATACACTTTAATATTCTTGGAGCATGCATAAGATAAAACTAATCGGATTTCTTCCATTCTAGCATCTGGGGCAAATGTCTCTTCAAAGTCGATTCCTTCAACCTGTGTGTATCCTTTACATACCAATCTAGATTTGTTCCTTGTAACATGTTCATCTTCATTCAATTTATTTCTGAATACCCACTTTGTGCCAATCACATTCTTACTTTGGTTTGGAACCAATTCCCAAGTGTTATTCTTCTCTATTTGATCCAATTCTTCATCCATGACCTTATTCCAAAATTCATCCTTGTTGGCCTCTTCAAAACTATTTGTTTCAATCGTAGATGAGAGTGCTAGGTTTGTTTGTTCTAGTGAACAGATTCTTCTTCCAGTCTCAACTCCTGCATCTTTGTTTCCGATAATCTGATCTGAAGGATGATTCTTCTGTACTTGTTTGCTAGGTTTCTTTGGAGGCACTTGTTGAAATTTCTCTTCTACTCCTGTCTTATCCTCTTCATCTTCCCCTTCTACTTCTTCTTCATCTTCTACTTCTTCTTCTTAAAGTTGTTCCATTGATTCATTTTATTCTTCCTTTAATTCTCGTCCACCTAATTCATCAATTGTTACATTGATGCTTTCCACAACTTTGTTCAACCTCAAATTGTAACACTTGTATGTTTTCCTTGTACTTGAGTAACCAACAAGTACTCCTTTGTCCACATGAGAGTCAAACTTTCCCATTTTTCCATGTTCTCTTTTGATGTATCATTTTCTTCCAAATACTCTAAAGTGCTTAACATTTGTTGGTCTTCCTTTCCATAGCTCGTAGGGAGTTTTGTCAGTGTTTTTTCTGAGCATTACTCTATTTTGAATGTGAACTACTGTATGCACTGCATGTGTCCAAAAAATATATGTCATTTTGGAATCCATTAGCATTGTTCGAGCCATTTCCTGTATTGTCTTGTTCTTTCTTTCAACAACTCCATTTTGTTGAGGTGTCCCAGCAACGAAGAATTGATTTTTTATTCCTTTCCTGTTGCAGTAGTCCATAAATTCTTTTGAATTGAACTCTCCTCCATTCTCAGATCTCAAACATTTGATTTTTGAATCCATTTCATTTCAACCATTTCCTTGTATATCTTGAAGTTTTCAAAAGCTTCTGACTTATTCCTTTTAAAACCTTTTTTGTAGTTGGTCCAACTAGATCAATATGCACAATTTCCAGTGGTCTTGTCATTGATATTCCTTTGATTTGAACTTGGTCTTTGTTTTCTTGTTCTTTGTGTTTTCTTATCCATACTTTCTTACATTTGATATTAGTGTTCTCTTTCATGGAAGTATCGATCATGCTTCTACAATCACTAGCTATGTGTCCATAGTTAGGAGATTTGTAACATTCAATGTTCCATGGGGCCACATAGGAATTTCTTGCTTGAAAATTTCTTTTATAATCCCTGCAATATACAACCTTGTCCAAAGTTAGTACAATAAAAAAAATGACCTTAAAATAAATTTGCATACCTGGGAGTGAATGATCTTCTTTGTGGCATAGTCCTTCTGAATTTTTTCCTTGACTGATCATGATCATGATTGAATCTTCTTTGTGGCTTGAACATGGATGGTCTTCTTGAAGATGTATCTTCAATAGTTTTCTTAGATTCTGGTTGACCATGATTCCTTCCTTTGAGTACTCATAACTCTTTCTATTTTCTTCATTCTTCTTTTCTAGCAACCTAGAGTGCTTCTCTTCATTCTCTATAACTGATGTGGATGTTTTTGTCTCTTCAACGTTCTTGTTGAGCTTGACGATTTTACTTCTCAATGTGACAAATTATTCTTCAAGATTCTCAACCTCTTCTTCTTTCTTCATTATTTGAGACTTCATGACTTCTTCTGTTCTTTTTGCTTCTTCAAGATGAATTTTTAATTCGATTATTTCTTCTTCAAGTCTTTTCTCTTCTTGACCAAACTTTGCCTCAAGCTGGTTTAGATCATTAGTTCTTTCCTTAAGATCATCTATCAATATATTCTCTCTCATTTATGCTTCTTCCTTTTGTGCTTCTATGTTGGCTTCCAAATACTGCTTTTTATATTCAAGATTTTCTTCGATCTTTATGGCTTCTTCTAGCTGAGTTCTTAAGTTCTCGATGACCTATTGGGCTTCTTAAAAAATGTGAACATTTTCCTTTTGTTTCATCAATTCTTTCTTGAGTGACTTGTTTTCTTCTCTTAGTTCATCTATAGCACTAATCAATTCTGCTTCATAATTGTCTTCCTTTTCAATCATTTTTTTTGTCTCATTTTCTTCATGGCATTCTATTTCAATATGTTCACATTTTTCACAATTAAAGAAAAACAACATACCTCTGGTGATTATATACTCTTCATATTCTGAATCAGTTTGACATTGTGAACATAATTCTTCTTGATCTGTATCTGCATCTTCTTTGGCATTTTTTGAATCTGCGATGGGTGAACAATATATGTCATGTAACTTATCCCAAAGTTATTTGGTTGATGAACAATTACCAACCTTTTCTCTTATCAGATTAGGTAATCCTTTCTAGATGAAATCCATTGCTATTTTGTTATTCTTCTTCAATTCCTTCTTGGATGCAGTCTTTTCCCTTTTTGAACTATCATATATTTTAACAACTCATATCCAAATATAATGTCCTTGTTGCTGTAAAAATACTTTCATCCTTCTGTTTTACATCTCATACTTTAAACCATTCTGACCATTAAACATTGGTACTCCATTCTTAGAATAATCCATGATCTCCTTCCGGTGGTTAAAATGTTTCCTCAAAGGAACCTCCTCTGATATCAATTATTGGATTACTGAGAGGGGGGGGTGAATCAATAATAGAGAAATTTAATCCTTTTTCACCATAAAATGCAAGTGTTATATCAATGTAGCATTATCATCCAATAGTTGCAAAGTAAATAAACAATGAACAAATGAGCTCACACACATACACAATACACCATTGTTTTATGTGGAAACCCCAAGTGGGAGAAAACCACTAAATATTTTTTCTTATATGTCTTTAAGAATTAGATTCATTGGAAGCACCAACTTCCTTTGTTTTCTAGCTACAAATGGAAGGAGGCTCCAACCCCCTAGCTTCTTAGGCTACAACCTAAGGGAATCTCCAACTCCCCAATTCTCTGGCTACAATCAGAAGGAGGCTACAACCCTCTATGTTCTTCAGCTACAATCGGAAGGTGGCTACAACCACCTGTACTTGCCCCATCCAACCGCCCTGAAATAAAAGTAGAATGATGTAACCACTGTCACACTAGAACTGTGAGATATACTATTGTAAACTTGTACCAATCAACCTATAATCAACTTGTACCATAAAAAAGTGCATCAACCATGCACCAACCCGTACGAAACAACCTGTAATCAGTCTGTACCATAAACAAGTGCATCAACCATGAACCAACCTGTACCTCAACCTGTAACACCAATGAGTGCATCAACCATGCACCAAATATGTACCAATCATGCCTCAAATACACATAAACTATGACTCACCAAGATGTACCAACATCGTCAAATATACACCTCATGTATGTGCCAACTCATCGACTACATGTCTCAACCATGTACCCAACATGTACCTCAACCAAAACCCCTCATCAATTTCATCATCCAAATCTGATTTGTAACTCTGTAATAGACCTGGCGTATATGATCACATACTTTCAAACCTTCCTTAACTTTAACAACAAGAGACTAACATTTTCATCAAACTTTACTTTAGTCTCATATGACTAATTTTGGATTAGTCAACAACCCTAACTTGAAATAATCATAATTACTACTTGTAATGAATAAAGATATAAAAATGGTACACAATGTTCTTCAGTGTGTTGTCTACAATTTCTCCAGGTTTCCGTTCTTGAAACCTCCCAGAAAAGGAGTTATAGAAAAAATGGAATACCTTCCTGAATTTTGGTTTATTCTAGAGAGCATACTTGTAGAGCGTGCCCTGCATGGAATATTTATTGTATGGATCTGAAAATGGTACAAAGAATAATAAGGAATTTACTATAACCAATACATTTGGTCTTATTGAATTTGTATATGTTATGAAGAAGTTATGACGTTATTACCTGAAACACTTGTTTTAGATTAGTTTCAGGACTAGCCACAAACCCTATTTTCCACAGAGCGTAACTCCAAAAATACAATGGCCCAGAAGCTGAAATGTTTATAAAAACTGCTTAGCCATGTTTCCTCAATGGCCTCCCAATTTCATGGTCTGAATCATTCTAATTTTTTTTTTTTTTGCAAGAATGGTGAGATGACTTGTAAATAACATACCTTAGAAAGCATCATCACAAGAATTTATCCTCCCTTGAATTTCGGCCTTCTTTACTTCATGTTCCCTCTAAAATTTGGCTTACATATCCTTTGGTTACCTCATTCACTTGTAGATATTCAATATTCTCAAGTGTAATTTAAATGAGAGATCATTTCCTCTTATTTATACTTTTATGTAGCTTCCTCAAGGGGTTACCTTTTAACCATCTTAACCCACTTTCCTTATTTTAGGGTTAACCCACTTCTAACCACTTGTCCACTTCGTAATTTCTCCACTAACTTTAATATTTAAATAATTTATTTTGTATCCACTTTGACTTATAGTACACTCATCACTTCACTTTATTATTTACCTTCTAAAATCTCTTAAACCACTTTCCTTATTTTAGGGCTAACCCACTTCTAACCACTTGTCCACTTAGTAATTTCTCCATTAACTTTATTATTTAAATAATTTCTTTTGTATCCACTTTGACTTATACTACACTTATCACTTCACTTTATAATTTAAATAATTTCTTCTTTGCAACCACTTTGACTACTTTGACCTTTTGGGGCTTCTAGATGACTCATGAGGGTTCTCCAAATTCACATGGCCATAACTCTAACTGTGAGGAGTTATGTGACGTTCCACATACCACTGGAAATGGCATGACATGTAATATCCATATATAATAGTCTTACCTGCAAATATATCAAAACACATACAATTATCCATCAAACAAAATCGGGTCCATTGCCCAAACCTTTGTGCTACCAGAATTCGCTACCAGAGTTTCTTCAGGGGTTGACATCAATGGAAACCAACCCAATTAATAAACAATAACAACAAAACAGTGGAAACAAAATCACGGAAATAGAATCACGAAAACAAAATCGTGACAACATAATCACGGCTACAGAAACAGATCCGTAATAGATCCACAGCTACAAGAAGAAAAATGTATGGCTTTCATATGTGTAATGTTCAAGAATCTATGAATATGGTTGAGGGTTTGCCTTGTAAATATATTGTATGCCCTCTTGGAAGTTTAGGGATTGTTGTAGAATGGTTTTGAGGCAGATATATTGAAGCATATTGTTGGTGCATGTATGAGAATTATTGGTATATCTTATGGTACATTGTGAGAGGCTTTTGTTAGTGGTCTTGATATATGATTGGTACACATTTTAGGCTACATAACAATGAGGTTTTCTCACATGATTTGATGTTAGGTTTTATGGTATTTGGTTATGGATAATGTGATGTATTTATAGAGAATATTTGATGGTTATATCGGCATATGTCTTTGGTATATGATTGAGATACATGTTGGGACAAGTGGTTGATGAGTGGCACATACGTGAGGTGTATGGTATGGTTATGTTGGTACATCTTGATGAGTCATAGTTTGATCTATATTTGATGCGTGATTGGTACATATTTGGTACATTGTTAGAGGCACTTGCTAGTAGTAGTGTTGGCACATGGTTTATGGATGATGTGGAATATATGACTTGGTATACTTTTAGAAGCACATCTTGATTATGATACATCTTGTTGATGTTTGTAAGTAGTCTTGGTTGATGCACATCTTGGTGATATTGTGCATATGGTTGAGAGTTGTCTCAGTTATTGATATTGGTGAATATATCTAATTGGTTGATTAGATTGATGAGACAGGTTGATGTGACAAGTTGTTGTGACAGGTTGTGTTGTTCATAGTTGATGCACTTGTGTTGGTATAGGTTGTTTGGTGCAGGTTGATTGGTACAAGTTGTTACCATTTGTTGGTACATGTTGACAGTGATAGTTTGAAAGTGGCAGTGTTTGATTCATTGACAGGTTGTCTACATTTGGAATTTATATTTCAAGGTGGTTGGATGGGGCGAGGAAAGGGGTTTGTAGCCTCCTTCTGGTTGGTGCTGGAGAATCGGGGAGTTAGAGCTTCCTTCAAGTTGGAGATTCCTTCAGGTTGGAGCCTGATAACTAGGTGGTTGTAGCCACCTTCTAGTTGTATCTGGATAACATAGGGGGTTGTAGCCTCATTCTGGTTGTAGCCAAAGAATTGGGGAGTTGGAGCTTCCCTCAGGTTGTATCCTGAGAAACTAGGGGGTTGGAGCATCCTTCCAGTTGGAGTTGGAGAATTGGAAGTTGGTGTTGGCATGTTTACACGCAGAATGTGTTTGCCATTGATGGAAAGAACAACAACAACGATGGTATGTTTACAGGCAAGAAAAGAAACAATGATGGCAAACAGGGAAAGCATAAGTCCAGGAGAAGCGAACATTATGCAGAGATGCGAAAGCTCAGAAGAGATAACTGTTTCCAGAAGTGCAAACCCGGTCCAAGTCATCAGGACTCGCAGAAGGATCAAAGGTCGAGGCCTTTGACACTTAGACATTCTTCCAAGTTGGGAGGAAGCATAATCTCAGGAGGAGGAGAGACAGTGGCCATCGGATCAGTGTCTAGACAAGAGGATCACACAGAAAGATCGAGCCGTTGATCTGAGAACATGATCAACGAACAACGTTTAGTTCAGATCTAAATATGCGAGGAGTTTACACTTAGGAAAGTTTGAGATTTGAAATCTCCGAAATGCGAAGTTTCGTCAGTCGTTGGATCAATTTCGAGTGGAAGGACAGGATAAGCTAGCAAATTTGGATCGCAGAAAGATCAAGCCGTTGATCTGAGAACATGATCGACGAACAACATTTAGTTTGGATCTAAAGATGCGAGGAGTTTACACTCATGAAAGTTTGAGATTTGAAATCTATGGAATGTGTAGTTTCATCAGTCGTCAGACCAATTTCGAGTGGAAGGATAGGATAAGCTAGGAAAGTTGCATCACAGAAAGATCGAGCCATCAATCCAAGATCTTGATCAAATGAACAACATTCACTTCAAATATAGAGATGCGAGGAGGTTACGCTCCTGAAAGTTGAGATTTGAAAAACCTAAAGCCCAAAAATCCGAAATGAATAAGGACCATCAGATCTGGAGATCAGACAATGATCGTTAGATTAGGGAGATCTATGTTAGTAGATTACGTCAGAAAATATCATCCTCAAATACATGTGGCACACCATGTCAGCGAGGACACGTGGAAGACCACGTTAGCAAGGACACATGGTGCAATCAGACAATGACAAGTGTCAAATTGATTTGGCATTTCAGGTACGTGGAAATCACAAATCTGAGTGACACGTGGTAGTTGCTCGGCTCATGACATGTCATTGAGTGACACAAGAGTTACGTCACTCTGAGAGTTTTACCACCAGTACTCGCCCAAAGACCTGAAGTCCCGAATGCCGAAGACCTGAAGTGGATATGAGTCATTCGATCTGAAGATCACTTCGGGTGTATTCTCGATCGTTGATCGTGTAGCAGAATATGTGTCAACAGATTGTGAACTCTGGACAAAACTTCTCCAAAAAAACACGAAGGAGAAAGGTTTGAGATTGTCGAAGGCCGAAGTCCCGGAGTAGAGGACAACCGTTGGATTGAGGAATGTCGTGGGCAGTTGATCTAGAGTATTTTAGATATAGGGAGTTGGAAGAGTCAAGTTTGGCTCACGTTCAAACACCTAACATGTGAGGTTATGATTTTATCATAGCCGTTGGATCATAGAGGGTTGTGGGTCGTTGATCTGGAGCGGGTTTCAAAAAATTGGAAGTCAGGAGAAGTGAGGTGAGTAGTCCTCCAACTTCATGAAATGTGATTTCCCGAGGAGATCTGCACCATCGGATCACAGAGGATTGTGGACCATTGATCTGACACAGAGTATTTCAGATATTGGGAGCTGGAAGAGTCAGAGTTGGCTCATGTTCAAACACCTGACATGCGAGGTCGCAGTTGATGGAGGAAGGAGAGATCTGGTCCGCAGACTTGAGAGGACAGATCTGAACATTCCGTTTAGGAGAAGCATCAAGATCATGAGATCGGAAGTCGTGCTCCATTGCGAGGCCAAAACATGCTTGACCCTTAATTTTTTGTAAGAGGGCCGCAATCGAAACCACGGTTTTGGAGAAAGAATGCATGGAGGCTCGTAGTGAATTGTGTGGTGGAAGGCGGGTTTCCCTCAGACTACTTATGGATGTGCCCACAATTGCATGGTCACATGAAGCTCATAGCCCAAGGTCATATCGTGAAATGGAGCCAGCGCTGACTAGATAGAAATCAGGAAGTGCCTTTTGAATAAGCGCTTGGTCACCATCGGTGGTCACGCGAAGGAAGGGGCTTAGAAGACAAATAATTCAGAATTGATTGGTTGTAATTGGCAGAGAAGACAAAGATTTTCGACAACTAGAGAAGCTAAGTAATCTTATCATAATGCCTACAAATGATTAACACACTGGGTATAACCGCCAGAGAAGACGAAGAGTTGTTATGATGATCAGGCAAAGGACTTGACATGACAAAAAGATGCAGAACAAAGAAGTTAAAGTGAACTGAGAGTTAGCTATGCAGTCGTGAGGGTGAGATGAAGTGAATGACCTATAGGGATAATTGTGACGCAATGAAGAAGCATGGCATGAAGCATGCAAAAGGTTCACAAAGAGTATAAAAATGTAGAACAAAGAAGATGCGGGTGCTGTTGTTGAGAGTGATTCATGTGAGTAGAGAGACACTGATGCAGGCAGAGCAGAGAAGTGTAGAAGAACAATGATGAGACTGGTAAGCCATAGATAAATGATGTATCACTATGATAAAGTTATAAAAAGCAAAGATTTATATTTCAGGGTGGTAGGGAGGTGCTAGGGAGGACTGGTGTCCTCAGAGTTTCAAGTGGGTGCTTGAACACAGGGAGTTGTAGCTTCCATCTGGTTGCATCCAGAAAAACCAGGGTGGCAGGGTGGTGCAAGGGAGAACTATTGTTCTCTATTATACAGGTTGGTTCCTGTGTGATTGGAAGTTGTGGCTTCCATCCAGTTGGTGCTGGAACACTTAGGGAGTTGGTGCTTCCCTCTAGTGGGTGCTAGAGAAACAAGAGAGTTGGTGCTCTCAGTAAGTTGCTTCTTGTAAAATAGAGGTTGTAGCCTCAAGAGGAGTTGGGGCTCATAATTATGATAATGTACAGAAAATAAAGATTACTTAACATATCAAGAAGAAGAGGTTTTTCCCTTTATGGGTTTCCTCAAGAAATATCTGTCTCTGTATATTTCATGTGTGTGATTGATGTTGAATATTATATTGCTTACATTTCTGCATTATTGTGATCATCATTGAGTGTTCTGTAAAGTGTTTAAAATGGGGATAATTGTTTAAGAACAATAAAAACTGATTCACCCCCCTCTTAGTTGTCCAACAATTGGTGTTAGAGCCGGTTCCTTTTATTTAAAGGTATATCAACAAGCTTAAACATGTCAAGCCATGAAGGAACTTAAACCAATAAGGCCCCTCTGTTCAATGGAACAAACTTCGCCTTCTGGAAAGTTAGGATGAGAACCTACATAATGGCTTTAGGTGCAGATGTCTGGGATGTTGTAGAGACTGGTTATGTAAATTCATTTATACTAGCTAATAAGGATGACAAGCTAGAATTTAGCTTCAACGCTAAGGCTATGAATGCTATTCTAAGTGGGCTTGCAGAAGCAGAATTTGTAAAATTTATGCACTTAGAAACTGCCAAAGACACGTGGGACAAAATCATTAGCAGTTATGAAGGTAATGAGAAGGTAAAGGACGCCAAGCTTCAAACCTACATATTACAGTTTGAACAACTACAGATGAAAGAATATGAAACTATTGGGAAGTACTTTCTAAGAGTTGAAGAACTAGTAAATGCAATGAAAGCTCTGGGTGAAAAAATTGAGGAAGCCTCTTTAGTTCAGAAAATTCTGAGATCTCTGCCAGATAGGTTCAACCCAAAGGTATTTGCTATAGAAGAACTTAATGATCTAAAAGATTTGGGTTTTGATCAACTTCTAGGAATGTTGAGTGCATATGAAATGAGGATAGGTAAAGATAAATCCAACACTATGTTGGACAACTGAGAGGGGGGGGTAAATTAGTTGTTACCGTGCTTAAAAAATTATGCTTATTTTAAACTCTTTACAGAGAACTCAATGACAATCACAATAATGCAGGGAGGTAAGCAATAGAACATTCAACATCAATCACACACATGAAATATATAGAGACAAATATTTCCTTAGGAAACCCATAAAGGGTAAAAACCTCTTCTTCATAATATGATAAGTAATCTTTATTTTCTATACATTATCACTCTTATGAGCACCAACTCATTGTGAGGCTACCACCTCTGTTTTGCAAGCTGCAACTTTCTGAGAGCACCAACTCTCTGGTTTCTATAGCACCCACTAGAAGGAAGCACCAACTCCCTGGTTTCTGTAGCACCCACTAGAAGGAAGCACCAACTACCTAATTGTTCCATCACCAACTGGATGGAAGCACCAACTTCCAGTCACATAGGCACCGACCTGTATAACAGAGAACAATAGTTCTCCCTTGCACCACCCTGCCACCCTGGTTTTTCTGGCTTCAACTAGATGGAAGCTACAACTCCCTATGTTCATGCACCCACTTGAAACTCTGAGGACACCAATACTCCCTAACACCTCCCAACCACCCTGAAATATAAATATTTTCTTTTTACAACTTTATCACAGTGATACAACATTTATCTATGGCTTACCAGTCTCATCACTGTTCTGCTACACTGCTCTACTCTGCCTGCATCAGTGTCTCTCTCCTCGTGTCTGTTGCACTTTATTTTCTTCTCTCAAATATGTGTTTATGTTCCTTTCTTCTTCTGCGCTTCAGCTCCTGCACACCACATGCTTCTACCCGCATGAATCACACTCAACAACCGCCATCATCTATTATTTGTTCTGCATTTTTATACTCTTTGTGCACCTTTTGCATCCTTCATGCGCAGTACCTCTGCATGCTATTCACTGTGTCATTGTTCTTCCCTACAGGTTTTTCACTACAAATCTTCCTTACTTATGCATAGCTCCATATCATAATCACTTCACTTCTCTGTTCTACATGCATTTGTCATGTCGAGTCATCTCCTGATCATCATGGAAACTCTTCATCTTCTCTAGCAGTTTTTTTTCCTGTGAGTTCATCATCAGTGCCCGTTATGCTGAGATTCCTTAGCTTCTCTAGCAGTCGAGACTCTTCATCTTCTCTGTCAGTTACAACCAATCATCTATGGCTTCTTTGTCTTCTAACCCCTTCCTTCGCGTGACCACTGACGGTGACCAAGCGCTAATTCAAAAGGTTCTTCCCAATTTCTATATAGTGAGCGCTGGCTCCATTTCATGATACGACCTTGGGCTTTGAGCTTCATGTGACCAAGCAATTGTGTGCACGTCCAAAGGTGGTTTATACCAAACTAATTTTTTCCCCACAATTCACCATGAGCCTCCATGTGTCCTTTCTCCAAAACCATGGTTTCAATTGCGACCCACTCATGAAAAATTAAGGCCCGAGCATGTTCTGGCCCCGTAATGGAGCACGACCATCGATCTCACAATACTGACGGTGCTCTTGAATGGGCAGTTCAGATCTGTCTTCTTGAGTCCACAGACCAGATCTCTCCTTCCTCCATCAACAACTGAGGTTTCCTTCATGATCTGGGCTCTGAGAGTTTCAACTCTCAAGCCATGTTGTTGCTGACTAGATATCTTTCGGAATGGAAGATCTACTGACATCTGTCCTCTTCAATCGACGGTTCTGCCTTCTTTCCTTTATCCATGCATGATCCTTAGTCTCAGTGATCAGATGACATGTGTCCCTCCAAACCAACGGACGAGATCAATTTCGCGATCCGGGCTCCGGTAGTTTCAATTCTCAAGTTCTCGTTTACTCCCAGAGAATTTCACCTGGAGTCCATGATCCAATGATGCATGTCTCTCTCGGATAATCGGTCGATATCTCCTTTGTATCTCCGGACTTCAGAGATTTCAATTCTCAAACTCTCATTCATCCTTCCTTTTCTTTTTCTCGGAGTTGACAATACACTGACGCGTGTCCTCACTGACGTAGCCTGCCACCTACCCTTGCTGATGTGGTCTACCATGATCTAATGGTCATTGTCTAATCTCCAGATCCGATGGTTAATAGAACTTCTCATTCTGGGGATTTAAAATTTCAAACTTTCCTGAGTGTAAAATCCTCGCATCTCTATATCTGAAGTGAATGTTGTTTATTTGATTAGGATCTTGGATCGATGACTCGATATGTTTGTGATGCAACTTTGATAGCTTACCATGTCCTTCCACTCAAAATTGATCTGATGGCTGTGATCAAATCGCAACTTCACGTTTCGGGTGTTTGAACGTGAGCCAACCATGACTCTTCCAACTCCTGACTCCCGATTTTATGAAACTTTCTCCAGATCAATGGCCCACAACCCTCTATGATCCAATGGTCCAGATCTTATCGAGACTTCACATTTTGCGAATTTGGAGGAAAACTCATCTTTGACTTTTCCAGTTTGCAAGTTAGCGAATTTTTGATCTCTCGCCACGTGTCCTCTGGATCCAACGGTTCATATCCCATCATGATTTCGCATTTCGTGGAGTTGGTGGATGGCTCTTGGCCTTATCCTCTTCACATTTATACTGGATCCGACGACTGTTGTTCCTCGGCACTTAGATCCAATGGATCAGATCTGTACTTCTCCTCTATGCTTCCTCTAGTCACTAGACTCTGATCTAACGAACATCGGGTATTTAGGATTGGTGATCCAACGACCACTGTCGCTCCTCCTCCTGATCTTTGGCTTTCTCAAATCTCTAAGTGTCAAATGTTTTGCAGGTCTTGATGACTATGGGTCTCATTTGTGTTTCTGAGAATGCTATCTCTCTTGAGCATTGCTAATGGAATTAACCTCGGCACTGACGCACACTTGCGCTCTGTGTGAAACTCTGTGTTATTCCTCTCTGAGCTTGGATTTCACATTGTTTTCTTCTTCACCTGAGCTTACCTTTGATCCTTCTATGAGCCACGATGTATGGGATATCTTCTATGCATCTCAGAATGCTATCTCTCATGAGCTTTGATCTCTGCATACTATTTTCTTCTTCACCTGAGCTTACACTGTTCCTGTTTTTCCATTGATGCACACTATTGACATCAATGACAAGCACACTTTTCCTGTAAACATGCCAACAATATCCCCCTTTGGCATTGATGGAAACCCTGAATGGCTGCACTGTTCTACTTAGATCTCCAATTGTAGCATCTAGATCTCACCTTTTCTCCCCCTTTGACATCAATGTCAAAGAGAACATGCTCCCCCTGAATTGTTGCAGTACTTGTCGGAGGTATCAGATATTCAACCAATACATACTCCTTGACAGAATGGACCCTCTTAGGTTGATAATGGGTTCACACCCAACTTCTCGCGTAGATACTCAAACTGAGCTTTTGCAAGAGGTTTAGTGAAGATATCAACAATATGATCTTTGGAAGGAATATAATGCAAAGAAACAATAGTGTTGGTCACCTGTTCCCTCAATAAGTGATACTTGATGGGTATATGCTTGGTCTTTGAGTGAAACACAGGTTCTTTGACAAACTGATTGCACTGGTATTATCACAATGAATTGGGATTGGTGCAGTACATTTGACCTCCAAGTTTGCAAGTGTCTGAGTCATCCACAATAATTGGGTACAGCAGGTGGAAGTTGCAATGTATTCAACTTCTGTAGTTGATAAGGAAATGGAACCTTTCTTCTTTCTCAACCATGATACAAGGGAATCTCCTAAGAAGAATGCACCTCCACTTGTGCTTTTCCTTTCATCCACGCAGTTATCCCAATCAACATCTGAATAGACTGATAGTTGAAAATTTTGATTCATAGGATACCAGAGGCCATAGTCCATTGTTCCTTTCAAGTATCTGAATATTCTTTTGACAACTAACAAATGACTCTATTTAGGTGCGGCCTGATACCTTCCTACCATTCCAACAACATGCATCATGTCTGGATGGGATGTTGTGATGTATAGTAGGCTGCCTATCATAGACCTATATGAACTTTGATCAACATCAGGTGAATCATCATCCTTTCTTAACTTACATTCAGTGACCATAGGTGTTCTCACAGGTTTAGAATCTTCCATTTGAAACCTTTTCAACATTTCTCTTAGATATTTTTCTTGAGAAATAAATATTCCTTTAGACCTTTGAGTAATTTGTAGGCCAAGAAAAAATGACAGTTCCCCTATCATAGACATTTCAAATTCAAACTTTTGTTTTGATATATAGATTGTTGTCAATTGTTCCTCTCTTGAACCCCTTTTCTTGTAGAAACATATCCAGTATGTGATACCAGGCATGAGGATCTTGTTTCAACCCATATAAGGCTTTCTTCGGCTTGCAGATGAAGTCAGGGTTATCTGACAGTTGGAAACCCTCTGGTTGTTCCATATAGACTTATTCTTTTATATCTCCATTTAGAAAAGTTGACTTGACATCCATTTGATAGACTTTAAATTTTTTATGACAAGCATAGGAAAGAAACATTCTAATAACTTCTAATCTTGCTACAGGCGCAAATGTTTCATCAAAATCCAGTCCTTCTATTTGAGCATACCCTTTATAGACCAGTCGGGCTTTATTTCTTATAATATTTCCTTTCTCATTCATCTTATTTTTGTAGACCAATTTGGATCCTATTACATTTTTATTTTCTGGCCTTTGAACGAGTTCCCAAGTGTCATTCTTTTCAATCTGCTCCATTTCCTCATTCATTGATTTTCACTAGTTTACATCTCCACTGGATTCATTGAAGTTCTTGGGTTCCACCATGGATATGAAGGCTATATGTGATTTCTCAGTGTTTTTTATTATCCTTCACCTGGTTTGTACACCTTTGTCTTTCTCACCAATTATCTGACTTGTAGGATGATTCTTTTGAGTAATTCTGGAGGAAGAATTTGATGTTGTCTACTGATTTGAGTCTGCCTGAGTATTTGCATCTTCATCTAACTCAGATTCTTGTTGTTTTGATTCTTGGACCTATTCAGCTTCAACTTCATCTATATCCTCTGTAGCAGACTCAATATTTCTCACCTCTCTTATTGGGACTCCTTCATCAACCTTTTCTTGTCATAACTGAATGACCTCCCCTGTCACTCTTCTCTGATATTCTATTACAAAAATTTCATTTTTCTTCCATGATGCCTATAATCCAGGACTTTTATGACCATATGCATCACAAGAAAATACCATTACAAACACTCTCATACCTACTTTCCCTTTTTACAAATGAATGGCATGTGTTAGAATTATTAGGAGTACTTCTTTCTTCCTTGTTGTATCCAAGACCAGATTTGTCATTTGGTGATCTCTGACTATCCAAGATCTTATCCAGGGTCATGGAGCTGTTCAGGAACTTGATTTGGGTGTTTGACTTCTCAACCTTCACAACTTTTGCTTCCGTCTTATGACATGATTCTTCTTCTACTTCTTCTTTTCTTGCATGGGAGAATTCAATATCAACATCATTATATGTCCTTATGCCTTTAGCCACCACTTGTCCTGAGTTTACATTTTTCACCTTACAATATTTGGACGTGAACACCTCTTAACAGCCTCTATCACACATTTGACTTGTGCTAAGAAAATTATGTTTCAGACCATCTACAAGAAGAACATCCTGAGAATTTCCTTTTCCATTACTCAAACTCACCATCCCTTTACCCTTGATTTTAGCTGGTTCATCATTTTCAAAGATCACATTTCCTATTTTTCTTTTACTTATAGGAAGAAGCTTATCCTTGTCCCTAGTCATGTGCTTGGAACATTCACTATCTATGTTTGCACCCAATTCGTCACTTGATTAGAAAATTAAGAGTGCTTACATGCCCAGTTGGGCTCTGCTAGGCATGACAGCTGTGAAAAGAAAGGTTAGAAAGAAAAACAACAACGTTATAAACAAAAATCAAACTAAAACTAATTAAAACTATGAGCATGTAGAAAAATGAAAAATAGAGACAAATGGACCAATATCACCGATGTATAAGCTGATCTATTGATGAAATCCAAAGGCACAAAGAAGAAAGGGGACTTGGATCCCTTCTTTCTCCAATGGAAGGCTCTTGAGGCCCTCAAAGCTTGCTCTCCTTACAATGAAAAGATGAAAATGTGGGTGAAAGAACTCCAAGCTTATTCACTCAAGAGAGGGGTGAATAGCTCTATGAAATGCAGCTTGTGATGTGTGTTGCCAAAGAATGAGTCCTTAGCAATCTCAGCAGCATAACAATACAAAGAATTCCTTGAGAAAATGGTGGTTATTCATGGCTTTTTATAGCCAAGCATTGGGTAACCTCTTTAGAATGTGAAAAGGGGCTCTTTAGGGCACAATTAGGTCTTTGACCAGCCCACCATGAGGATTGAGCTCGGATTTGGTGTCAAATCGACTTGGGAGCCGATCCATTAGTGGTTGGGAGGCCAACCAATTTCAATAAATGCGTCGTTTAGCAGGCGCACGGGTTTTTGCCCAACAGTCGCGCATCGTGCGCTAAAGCGCGCATTGTGTGTTGCGGTTACGCGCATATGCGCGCGCACCCGGGTTCTGTAAAGTGCCCTTCAAATTTTTGGTCATTTTGTATAGTTTTTGACCCTTTTGCAATGCTGTGGGATTAATCCTGTTCCATGAATGACTCCAGTCCTGTTTTGAATATGCGGAGTTCTTGTCGCCATGTGCGGACGAAATTTCAGTGATAACAGATGCTTCCTGATGGATGAGGTTAGGAGCAAAACATATAGCCGAAATCCATCAATGTTTCTTTTACTGAGAATGGTGTTGTAAGGGAGAGAAAGAGTGGGACCGTGTAGAGCAATCCTTTGGAGAAGGAAGGAACCGGTAGAACCCGACCTTCCATAAGGTGCGTAATAATATACAATTGTGTACAAACGAGGCGGGCATGCCCCATGCTCATATGATGTAACTCTGAAAAAAGATGACGGAAATGTTGGTGTAGACAACTGCAGCACCCTCGGGGGCGGAATGATAAAGGCAGAAGACAATTCTGCAAAGGAACATACTTTGAACCATAGGTAATGGTTGTGGAAATAAACAACGACGGTGATGTGGGCATTGGTGGCCCTACCAAGTTCAGATGTCTTCGACAAATGATAATAAAAACTGCAATAGTCGCAAAGTAAGACCCACCGTAACATGAGAAAGTGTTGGCGTTGAATTTTATGGGGGTCAACGACATCAGGGATCAATGGTGTTTCCCCCTGTGCCGTCCGAGATCTCTCATTAAATGGCAAATGAGAATCAAGATACTGTCGCCCTTCTGGAAAATTGTGCTGATGTCGACAAAAAGGAGGATGCGACTCCCAGAAGCAAAGGGCTTCACGGAATCTATTGTGGTGAGGAAGTGACATAGGTACATGGATGAAGTCAAGAAGTGGGAAGACTCAAGACTGCCCTTGGCTGGAGAATGTATGAGACAAACAGTGGCCGCAACCGTGTGACAAGGTCGAGTGTCAGGGGGACACCACGACCGAGGAGAAGTTGTGCCAGAGGCGGGACAAGGTGAACAAATTCAGAGGATAAATGGTAAGTGACTGGGGTAGTACTCTGAACATATAGACGATGCAGGTGAGGGTAAATGAGGAGTAATGCTCCAACCAAGGGTGACATGGGTTGCGTGTGGCCAAAAGGAAAGCAGGTCGCCAACGGTGACGACAAAAGTAAATAACTGGAC
Organism: Picea engelmannii; assembly: GCA_009831015.1. Lineage (NCBI taxonomy): Eukaryota > Viridiplantae > Streptophyta > Pinopsida > Pinales > Pinaceae > Picea > Picea engelmannii. The sequence continues at coordinate 53,343 of ML787586.1, read as the reverse complement.
ATAAAGGTGTTTGTATAGTAAATAATAAATAATTTTGGGAAAAATGTACAAATACAGAAACGAGTGCCCCAGTGTGAAATGAGTGCCCCAGGGAGGGAAAAAATTTCTTGGAAAAAGGATGAAGGGTGGGGGCCCCATTGGCGAGTTTCTGTATGAGGTAGGTGAAACGAAGATAGGTTCGCAGATGGGCAAACTGATGGTGGATGAAATGGAGGGTTCATGATCCTACGGATGTGCAGGTAAAAAGAACTGAAGCATAAAGCGATGATCTAGGAGTCCATGTGGGAAAGCTAGAAAAATGAGGAGAAGGAGTATGTGGTTGATCTGCAACATGATGAAAGACTATCGAGACTCCCATCCCTAAAGGGTAATGAAGAACAGCATGAGTGTCATAAGTGAAAAAAGGTGCTATGAATGAGACAACTCATGTGGGTAAGAAAGCTACCGGGTACCAGTACCAAAAATGCAAATGGAGGTGTGAGTACTGCAGAGCCGGAGATGGGTATCCTAAAGGCCAAAATCAGAGGGTGTGACTGGGAATGTAAATGCAATACAGAGGGAGAGACTACATGCCAGTGCTGAGTATATACCTGAAGGAATGATGTGGAGAGAGTATGATCAAGTACCTGCACAGAGAACAACCAAATACCCAAAGTGAACTATATCTGAAGAGAATAACAAATATGAACATGTATTAGATAAATGTGACAATGCGTGTGCGTACCTGGCCATGATATGAAAAAAGGGTGCCCCAGGGGCTCAGGATGACAAGTGGCCCAGGCACAACCATGATGTAGGTGGCGGGATGCTGATCCCATGGCTGAAGACGGTTCGAAAAATGGACGCCGTGGGCTCCCGGAATGGTGAGTGGAAGTTTGGCAACAGGCCTATATATAGCTGTAGGGCTCGCATTGCCACCTCATTTGTACCTGCTGCTACAGTGAGTTTCCGAGCAGATCCAGAGGAGATTGAGTGATTCTGGGAGCATGAGGTACCCGATCGACGACGTGCGAGCTTCAGGTTAGTGGTCTGATCATCCTTCATAGAAATAGGTTTCCAATTTTTGGGTAGGGTAGGTACGGGGGGTCGTACAAGGGTTTTGGGGGGNGTTTTTTGATAGGGTGTGGGCCCACATGCGCAGGCGACTCAGTGGAAGGAGCGCATGCGTGCGCGCCTATACACTGAATAAGCGCACCTTTGTGCGCGTGACTCTAAAGTTGTTGTAAATTCCGAGGAGGTGGAATTTCGGTGATGGCTTTGACTTTGAGGGGTCCACGGTGATACCGCTTTGTGAAACGATAAAACCAAGAAGGCGCCCTGCGGTGACGCAGAACACACACTTGAGAGGGTTCAAGCGAATGTTGTACTGACGACACCGTTGAAAGATGATTCGTAAATCATCGAGGTGTTGGGTGCATTTTTTAGAGTGAGCGGTGAGGTTGTCTAAGTAGGTGAGCATGATTGCAGCCAGATCATGAAAGATGTATGTCATGGCCCGCTGGAAAGTTGCGCCGACGTTTTTGAGGCCGAAGGGCATGACACAATATGAAAACGTACCCCACGTGGTAATGAATGCGGTTTTGTACTGGTCGACTGGGTGGATTTGAATTTGGTTATAGCCAGAGAATCCGTCCATAAAGGAGAGAGCCTCATGGCCAGCGCAATCGTCAATAATCTGGTCGATGAAAGGCGTTGGGAGGTTGTCCTTGGGACATGCGTTATTGAGATCGTGAAAGTCGGTACAAACGTGGATAGATCCCTGTTTTTTGTCGACGGGTACAGGGTTGGAAACCCATGACGTATAAGCGATGGGGTAAATGAATCCAGTCGTACGCAATTTGTCAATTTCGGCTTTGATAGCCGCGACCTTGGATGGGTGTAGCGGTCACTGTTTCTGGCAAACTGGTGTGATGTCAGACCAGGTGTCGATGCAATGTTCGATGATAGAGGGGTCGAGGCCAGGCATCTCTGTGTATGACTAGGCGAAGATATCCCTATATTCCTGGAAGAGTGCTTTGTAGGCAGCGATTTCCTGTGGAGTACAAGCGGCTCCAATGATGATTTCCTCGACGATGCCCGGTTTAATGGAAATGTCGATTTTGATGGTGGGGGAAATGTTAGCCAGATTACCTTCTTCAAAAGCATCAGGTGCAGGAATGGGATTGTTGAACCAATCAATAGGCCCTGATGGGATAAAGTCTTTGGTTTCGACTGCGTAAATGGGATTGTGGCTAGGAGGCATGAGGGTTTCCTGTGGAAGGAAGAGTGCACGATGATGTAGTGCATCCCAGGGAGAGTCTAGGCCTTGTAGCTCTTCCAATATTTCTTCGTCGCATGGGAAACGACGGGAATATAATGTATCATGAGGAGTGATCTTAGTGATAGTGTGAGTGCCCCCTACTGAAGAAACAGAGGGGGTATCACTAGGAGATGGTGAGGGTTCACTCGACATAAACCATATATTGAGGTACTGAGGGGTACCCGTAGTAGTGGGCTGGAGAGTCTCCGTCGAGGAATGGGCAGGAGATTTGGGTGGGTTACGGGGTAAATCCTCAGATACGTCATCTAAGAACCATGGAGGCGTAGGGAGTGCCTCGGGCTCGAGAGAAATGACGTGTAGATCTGCCAGTGGCGAAGTAAGGTCAATTACCTCTACTGTGGGTCAGTGCGGCAGGGCCAATTGACGTTTCCGATATTCGATGATCATCGGACATTGGTATGTAAAATGAGCCAATGAATCGCAAAGAGAGCAAGGGCATCTCATGCGTTCATTGACTGAAGTCGTGACATAGCGAATGTCAGTGATAGGTGTTGTGGAGGACGTAGCAGGGTGTGGATTGTTCTGAAAGTCTCGGCTTATGATAGCTAATGCCTGCCGAAAACAAGGCAGTGCTGGACAATGATGGGTGTAATGGCCATATTCAGAACAGATGGCACACGTGAATTAAGTCTTCAACCCTTTACTACTGGAAGGCTGAGTGGTAGCAGTAGTAATGGGTGGTGTGGGGGTTGGATTGGGGGGAATCAAATTCCGTAATTCTGGTAGTGATGGGTAGTTGTTGGTTTGGTGACCCTCTTTGTCACACAATGTGCAAGGTGGTGGGATGCGTGGAGGAAGTGGAGCTATGGGATCCTTCTTCGTTCGCCTACCCCCGGCTGTAGTAGGGGGAGTAGGGAGTATGGGAGTTGTGGGGGCATTGGGAGTAAGAACAGGGATCATCATGGGGAGTCCTACCTGTGGGCGAGGGACCATCTCAGGTGGATGTAAGTACCACACTGGGATTGCTAACACCATATTAGGTAGTCTGAGCATCGCTGCAACCTGGAAAGCTTCTATACCGGGTGGAGGGTAAAAGAAGGGAATTTGAGTGAGGGGTCGGGGAACTATCTCCCAAATGGGACTAGGTCCTTGAGGGGATGTGGATTCGTGGACTGTGGAGGTCGGTGAGCTCGCAGGAGGCTCCTGTGGGAGTGATGCTGCGACTGTTGAGATGTCAGGAATAACTGAAGCCTCCTGAGGAGGATGAGCATCCTCCGGGTGAGTTCCTTCAGAGGATACGACGCATACTTGATTAGGGGGAAGGAGTGGTGGTGCTCCATGGTACGTCCCTAACAAGGATGGATCTTTGAAAATCCCAGGACCCATCTCGACGAGTGGATATACATCTTTGTTAGTGTGAATGAGAGGAAGAATGTTATCGAGATTAGTAGATGGGTTTGGCTCATAATGTGAGACTTGGTCAATGGTTACAATCTTCCCATTGTGGGGGAACATGATTGTCCGAAATACGGATGATACCACTGCCTTCATAGCATACATGTAGCTACGTCCAAGAAAGATATTGTAATCGAGCTGAGCGTCGATAACTTCGATGTCAATGAGAATAGTTTTTCCCCCGAGTTCCACAGGGACATTTTGGAAGAGCCCTTCAGGAGATGATGGTCGTCCGTCATAAGCTCGTAAGGTGATGGCGGAAGGTATGAGTTCTGGGGAACCAAGTTTCTGCCATACTGTTTTGGACATGATGCATGTCGATGCCCCTTCATCGATGATACACTGATGGATGATGATGTTTCGTATTTTGACTGGTATTTGAATAGCAACTGCGGTGGGAAGACGCGGTTCGCAGCTGTCAAGGTCAAAGGTGATGAGTCGAGTATCGGCAGGGTCGACTGCACCCAGAGAGGAAATTAGTGACTTCCGCTGAGTAGGACAAGTTTGGAGGACTTCCAAAACTGACATGACAGCCGGGGATTGTGCTAAGTCATCTACCAAGCTATAGTTATGAACTACCCTAGCCTATGGGTTGTGAACATTCCTACGCAGTGGAACGCGAGGGATGCATAATGGTGGTTCAGAGGACGAGCGAGGGATCACCAACGGAGGTCCCGTCGGTGTAGGGTTTGTTTCTGGAGATGTAGGAGTAGATTCAGCTATTGTAGGATACTGACGATTGCGTGTTTGCAGAAGGATTTCTTCCTCACTGGTGAGGAGAATTGTTCGCTCTGCTGGATTGTTGGGATTATGATATTGGCCCACCTGAGGTGGGGGATGCTATGTGTCCTGTTGGGTGTTTATCACACCTTGATGTTTGATAGGATTTTGCAGCACGGCGGGAGGAGGTTGTTGCGCATATTGTTGTTGTGCCTGCTGAGGGGCAGGTTGCACAGGAGAAGGGGGAATACTCCCAGAGTCTTTCAATCTTTTGAAATCAACAATCTAGGGACAATGGTGAGTGTAATGACCGTACACACAACAAAGAGCACAAGGGTGGATGGTTTTAACAGTATTCCGCCCTTGGCGTTTGTTGTTGCCCCCTTGGGGGTTTTGGTTCCCTTGGTTCTGATTTCCCCCAGTGGGTTGATGTTGTGGTGGTTGATTCCCGCCTTGACCAGGATTGTTGTTATTCCTATTTCATCCTTTCCTCTTAGTGTTGTTTGAGGGATGAGTTGGATTGGCTGTGTTCAACTGTTCAAAATTTTGATATTGTTGAGCAATAGAGGGTTGAACAAAATTTACCCCCATGTAAGGATGTGGGGGAGCCATGGGTTGTGGAGGACCAGGAAAGGGGAAGTATGGATTCTGTTGTGGTGTGGCTCCATAAGGTACATAGGAAGGTGTGGCGATTTCACTAGTACTATAAGGTGATGTGGAGGGGGGACCACTGGTGTTTGGAAGAGGTGGATGTATGGGAGGTGCCGGTGGCAGTCCACTGATGGGTGGAGGTGTAGCAATAGGATACAGCTGTTGATAAGGGGCTGGGGGGTAGTAAGAAGTACCCCCATATGCTGGTGGGTATTGAGGTGTCCCATACATCGGTGGTGGTTGGGGTTGTGGACTATGGTGTGTGGTGGCACCTATTAGTTCGTCTGCTGAGTGTGACATCCCCGGTTTGTCTTGACCAAATGGCACAGGTTTCGGAAGATCAGGAAGTACCGTGTACAAGTATCCTGATTGTGCATAAATGAGGTCATATTGCTGGGCTTTACTGATGGCTTCTTCTTCGGATTGAGGGAAGGTAGAAGCGACATCCTTCCCGAGGAGAGCGACAAGTGATCTAAGAAACCAGTCAAGGCATTGTTGTTTGGTGGTTTCTGCTTTACACAAACTACGTCGCCTACGCCACTCATGAATGTGGTCAGCAATGTGGGTGGCTGAGGACTATTTGAAATTGGACAGTAGTTCTAGATCATTGTCATGTCGGATGGGTAATTGGAAGAAAGTTAAAAAATCTTTGGCCAAGGACTCAAAGGTCGTGTGGGACCCTGATTTTTCTTCGACGTACCATTTGGCTGATGGGCCAATAAGTGTGCATTGAAAAATATGCAGTCTGACAGAATCATCCATAATGCTATTGGAAGAACACCATAGATGAAAGGTCATCACATGATTGGCGGGGTCATCCCCTGCCTTCCCTTCAAACTTTGGTATGTCTGAAGGAAGTTTGGTTGGCATTGCAGGCCATGTTGCATCATGCAATATAGGATCATTAGTGAGCTTGGTGAGATCCAAAATGTTGAGAGAGGCCAAGTATGGCATCTATAGTGGGGGTGGAGGGTTAGCTCCGGCCATGGTGTGTTGTGAACCTGACCCTTGATGGGGACTAGGTGG
>ML787586.1:25298-44623 GCA_009831015.1 Picea engelmannii | reverse complement strand
CTTGAGAAAATGGTGGTTATTCATGGCTTTTTATAGCCAAGCATTGGGTCATTATGTAACCTCTTTAGAATGTGAAAAGGGGCTCTTTAGGGCACAATTAGGTCTTTGACCAGCCCACCATGAGGATTGAGCTCGGATTTGGTTTCAAATCGACTTGGGAGCCGATCCATTAGTGTTTGGGAGGCCGACCAATTTCAATAAATGTGTCGTTTAGCAGGCGCGCGGGTTTTTTCCCAACAGCCGCGCATCGTGCGCTGAAGCGCGCATTGTGCGTTGTTGTTACGCGCATATGCGCGCGCACCCGGGTTCTGTAAAGCGCCCTTCAAATTTTTGGTCATTTTGTATAGTTTTTGACCCTTTTTCAATGCTGTGGGATTAATCCTGTGCCATGAATGACTCCAGTCCTATTTTGACGATGCAGAGTTCTTGTCGCCATGTGCGGATGAAATTTCAGTGATAACAATCTATATTCCAAGAGTCCTTTTGTTTTTGAGTTGAAAGTATTAGACCACATTTTTCACTATCTTTCTTTTTCCATGTGCTGGCCTTTCTAGCTAAGAGCTTTATCCTTGTATCTTTTTTGTAATTATTTAGATGGTAGTTTGCAGCGTTGTGGCTGAAGTTATGATAGTTATAACATTCAAGATCATTGTTCAATAGGTCAAAGTGATTGTTGAACCGTTGTCTACTCATTGACTATTTATTATTTCTTGACCTCCTTAGTTGCATGTCTCTAAACTTAATTTGACAATTTGCAATCTGTGGTTGTTTGTTACTTGGTTGTCTCATTCTCTGTTTTGGAATATATTTATTCCTTGGGTGTCTTGATTGCTCATGTCTAAATCTTAAGGAACAATTTACAACTTTGTGGCCAAAGTTAGAACAGTAGAAACAATATCCATAGAAAAAATCTTTGTACCTGGAAAATGGTTGTCTTCTTTGAGAAGGTCGATTTCTTCCATGCTGATGATTTCCTTGAGTAGAGGGTGTATTATTTCTTTGTTCTACAGATTTAGTTCTGGCACCTTTTTCTTTACTCCTCCTAGGCGACTCATAATCTTCTTTTGTTTCTGCAGGTTTGTTGTTGTCATTGGTTGTAGATTTGACAAACTTGATGGGTTCTTTGTTGCTTGGTTGACCACTACTTGATCCCTCTTCATAATACAAACCATTTTTCAATTTTTGATTCCTTTGCTGATTCAGAAAGATGGATAATCCTTTTGAGGCTTTGATACTTGACAGATTCTGATGATACAAGGCTTGAAACTTCTCCAACTCTTTCCTAGTTTTCACTACTTCTTCTTCTAGAGCTTCACATCTTGCCTTATTTTCTGATAGTTTTTGTTTCAGAATGTCTTCGATTTTCTTTGCCTCTTCTAATTCCACTTTTAGCAGGGAAAAGTCTTCATCATCTTTTTTACTGCCTTTCTTGAATTGTATCAACAATTGTTTTTGCTTTCTCTTCTTAAGTCTGAGTCTGTCAATCTCCTCCAAAGTGCTGATCAACTCTCCTTCCAAGTCAACCACAACTTCTTCATCATCAGCATCACTTCCTGTGCTTTTATTATCATAATCCTCTTTATCCATAAGCATGAAGTCATTTACCTTATCTTCATAGGAAGAGTCACTATCTGTGTCTTCTGAAGAGTCATCATTGTTTACACATAAAATTTTCTTTTTACCAAATCTCTTGGGTTTGTACTTCTCTTCTCCTTCAGGGTTCTTGTCCTTCTGCTTGTGTGGAAACTTAGATGCAAAGTCACCTATCTTTCCATAGTTAAAACACTTGAAGGGAAACTTTCCTTGGTACTTTCCTGATCCTTTCTTTAGTCTTCTCACAAATTTTTCTTCAATTTCATCAGCCTCAGAATCCTCATTCTTGTCTGCTTTAAATGATGCTTCTTTAGTGGTAGATTTATCTTTACTAATCCTCATTTCATAAGAAGTTAGAGTTCCTAGGAGTTGATCAATATACAGAGTCTTAATATCATTCAGTTCTTCTATTGCGAAAACTTTTGGATTGAATCTACCAGGCAGAGATCTTAAGATCTTCTGAACTAGTAATACGTCTTCAATATTCTCACCAAGACCTTTTATGGCATTCACAAGCCCATCAAATATTAATAAAAATTTATTAACTGTCTCATCCTCATTCATCTTTAGTTGTTCAAACTGTAATCTGTAGGTTTGAAGCTTGGCATCCTTTACCTTCTCATTACCTTCATAGCTGCTAATGAGTTTGTCCCACATTGCTTTGGTAGTTTCTAAGTGCATAAATTTTACAAATTTTGCTTCTACAAGCCCACTTAGAATTGCATTCATAGCCTTAGCATTGAAGCTGAATTCTAGCTTGTCATCCTTGGAAGCTAATACAACTGGATTTACATAACCAGTCTCTACCACATCCCAGACATCTGCGCCTAAAGCCATTAGGTAGGTTCTCATCCTAACTTTCTAGAAGCCAAAGTTTGTTCCATTGAATGGGGGGCCTTATTGGTTGAAGTTCATCCATGGCTAGTCATGTTTAAGCTCTAGCATCTACCCTTAAATAAAGGGAACTCGCTCTGATACCAATTGTTGGACAACTGAGATGGGGGGGGGTGAATCAATTGTTACCGTGCTTAAACAATTATGCTTATTTTAAAATCTTTACAGAGCACTCAATGAAAATCACAATAATGTAGGGAGGTAAGTAATAGAACATTCAACATCAATCACACACATGAAATATACAGAGACATATATTTCCTAAGGAAACCCATAAAGGGTAAAAACCTCTTCTTCTTGATATGATAAGTAATCTTTATTTTCTGTACATTATCATTCTTATGAGCACCAAATAATTTTGAGGCTACCACCTCTGTTTTGCAAGTTGCAACTTGCTGAGAGCACCAACTCTTTGGTTTCTCTAGCACCCACTAGAAGGAAGCACCAAATCCCTAGTTTCTCTAGCACCCACTAGAAGGAAACACCAACTCCCTAAGTGTTCCAGCACCAACTGGATGGAAGCACCAACTTCCAGTCACATAGGCACTAACCTATATAACAGAGAACAATAGTTCTCCCTTGCACCACCCTGCCACCCAAGTTTTTCTGGATGCAACCAAATGGAAGCTACAACTCCCTGTGTTCAAGCACCCACTTGAAACTCTGAGGACACCAATCCTCCCTAGCACCTCCCAGACACCCTGAAATATAAATCTTTGCCTTTTAAAACTTTATCATAGTGATACAACATTTATCTATGGCTTACCAGTTTCATCATTGTTCTGCTACATTGCTCTGCTTTGCCTTCATCAATGTCTCTCTCCTTGTGTTTGTTGTGATTTCTGCTCTTCTCTAAAATATGTGTTTTTGTTCCTTGCTTATTTTGCACTTCATCTCTTGCACATCGCATGCTTCTACCCGCATGAATCACACTCAACAACCGCCATCATCTATTCTCTTTTCTGTGTTTTTAGACTCTTTGTGCACCTTTTGCATCCTTCATGCACAATACCTCTGCATGCTCTTCACTGCGTCACTGTTCTTCCCTATAGGTTGTTCACTACAGCTCTTCCTTACTTTTTCATAGCTCTACAGTAGAATCAATTCACTTCTCTGTTCTGCATGCATTTTTCACGTCGAGTCATCTCCTGATCATCATGGCAACTCTTCATCTTCTCTGGCGGTTCTGTTGCTTATGAGTTCATCATCAGTGCCTATTATGCTGAAATTCCTTAGCTTCTATGGCTGTCGAGACTCTTCATATTCTATGTCAGTTATATCCAGTCAACTATGGCTTCTTTGGATTTTGACCCCTTCCTTCGCGTGACCATCGGCGGTGACCAAGCGCTTATTCAAAAGGCGCTTCCCGATTGATGTCTAGTGAGTGTTGGCTCCATTTCACAATATGACCTTGGGCTATGAGATTCATGTGACCAAGAAATTGTGGGCACGTCCAAAGGTGGTTTAGACCAAATTGATTTTCACCCCACAATTCACCACGAGTCTCCACATGTCGTTTCTCCAAAACCATGGTTTCAATTGCGGCCTGCTCATGAAAAATTAAGGCTCGAGCATGTTCTAGCCCCACAATGGAGCACGACCGTCGCTCTCAAGATCTTGAATGGATGGTTTAGATCTGTCCTCTCGAGTCCATGGACCAGATCTCTTTGTCCTCCATCAACGGCTGAGGTTTCCTTTGTGATCCGAGCTCTGGGAGTTTCAACTCTCAAGCTCTATTGTTGTTGACTGGCTATCTTCCAGAATGGAAGATCTGCTGACATCTGTCCTCTTCAATCGATGGTTCTACCTTCTTTCCTTTATCCACATGCGATCCTTAGTCTCAGTGATTAGATGACACGTGTCCTTCCAAACCAATGGACGAGATCGATTTCATGATCCAGGTTCCAGGAGTTTCAATTCTCAAGTTATTGTTTTCTCCCAGAGTCGACGATTCGATGACGCGTTTCCCTCTCAAATCAACGGTCGAGATATCCTTTGTGTCTCCAGACTTCAGAGATTTCAATTCAAACACATGCCTCTTCCAACTCCTGACACTCGATTTTTCGAAACTTGCTCTGGATCAATGACCCACAACCCTCTATGATCCAACGTTCTGGATCTTATCGGGACTTTGCATTTCGAGAATTTGGAGGACAACTCACCTTTGAGTTTTCTAGATTGTGAGTCAGCAAAATGTTGATCTCTTTCCATGTGTCCTCTGGATCCAATGGTTCAGATCTCATCGTGATTTAGCATTTTGCGGAGTTGGAGGATGGCTCTCAGCCTTATCATCTTTGCAGTTATAATGGATCTGATGGCTGTTGGTCCTCGATGCTCAAATCCAATGGATCAGATCTGTACTTCTCCTCTGCACTTCCTCAGGTATTTCAGATTGGTGATCCAATGGCCACTGTTTCTCCTCCTCCTGAGATTTGGCTTTCTGAAATATCTAAGTGTCAAAGGTTCTGCAAGTCCTTATGACTTTGGGTCTTGTCTGTGTTTCTGAGAACGTTATCTCTCCTTAGTGTTGGTAATGGAATTAACCTTGGACCTAGCGCACACTTGTGCTCTGTGTGCAACTCTGTGCTATTCCTCTCTGATCTTGGATTGCACACTGTTTTCTTCTTCACTTGATATTACCTTTGATCCTTTTGTGAGACACAATGTATGGGATCTCATCTACGCATCTCAGAATGCTATCTCTCCTAAGCTTTGATCTCTGCATACTGTTTGCTTCTTCACCTGAGCTTATGTTGTTCCTGTTTTTCCATCAATGCACACTCTTGCCATTAATGACAAGCACACTTTGCATGTAAACATGCCAACACACTAGAGAAGCTTCTTTTAAATTAGATAAGAATGAGGAATATGAGCTTGATGAAATTGAAGCAAAATTTGTGAGAATACTAAAGAAAGGATCAGGCAAGTATTAAGGCAAGTTTCCCTTCAAGTGTTTTAACTGTGGAAAGATAGGTCACTTTGCATCTAAGTGTTCACACAAGAAGAAGGATCATAATTCTAAAGGTGAAAAGAAGTACAAACCTAGGATATTTGGTAAAAAGAAAAGTTGATGTGTAAACAATCATGACTCTTCATAAGACACAGATAGTGACTCTTCCTGTGAAGATAAGGTTAATGAATTTGTGCTTATGGCCAAAGAGGATTATGATAATAAAAACACAGGAAGTGATGTTAATGATGAAGAAGCTGTGGTTGATATGGAAGGTGAACTAATCAGTTCCTTAGAATAGATTGACAGACTCAGACTCGAGAAGAGAAAAAAAAATAGTTGTTGATGTAGTTAGAAAAGAATGCTAAAAAACATGATGAAGACTTTTCCCTGCTAAAGGTGGAGTTAGAAGAGGAAAATAAGATAGAGGACATCCTAAAACAACACTTATCAGAAAATAAGGCAAGATGTGAATCCTTGGAAGAAGATGTAGTAAAAACCAGAAAAGAGATGGAGAAGTTTAAAGCATTGTATCTCCAAAATCTTCCAAGCATCAAAGCCTCAAAAAAACAAAATGACATTCTGAAAAAACAAAGATATCCTTTGTTGAAGACTGGTTTAGGCTATGTAAGTGGTTCAAGCAACAAAGATACAGAAAGAAAAGAGCCAGTAAAGATGATCAAGTTCTAAGTCAGCAGACAATCAGACCATGAGAGTACTCTGTCACCAAAAGCTAATAAAGACAAGATGATCCCTGATAAAAAACAAAGAGGTCAGAAGATGGAGCAATAATTTCCAAAAAGAAGGCCACCCTTCAGGTACCAAAATTTCTTCTATGGTTACTGCTTTTACTATTCTAATTTTGGTCATAAGATTGCAAATTGTCAAACTAAGTTTAGAGACATGCAACTGAGGAGGTCAAGAAATAAACAATCTTTACAACATAGAACTAAGCAACCAATGAATAAACAATGTAGCACCAATCACTTTGACCTACTGAACAATGAGCTTGAATGTTATAACTGTCATAACTTCGGCCACAAAGGTGAAAACTGCCATCTGAAGAATTACAAAACAGATACAAAGATAAAACCCTTAGATAAAAATGCCAGCACATGGAAAAAGAAAGATAGTGAAAATTGTGGTCTAGTACCTTTAGCTCAAAAACAAAAGGACCCCTGGTATATAGACAGTGGATGTTCCAAGCACATGACTGGAGACAAGGATAAGTTTTTGTCTATAAGTAAAGTAAAAAAAGGAAATGTGACCTTTGGAAATGATGAACCAGGTAAAATAAAGGGTAAAGGGATGGTGAGTTTAAGTAATGGCAAATGAAAAGCCCAGTATGTCCTGCTTGTAGATGGGTTGAACCATAATTTTCTCAGTGTAAGTCAAATGTGTGATAGAGGATGTGAAGTGGTGTTCACTTCCAAATATTGTAAGAGAAATTCTGTAAATTTAGGACAAGTGGTGGCTAGAGGCATAAGGACAGATAATAATGTATATGTGCTGAAAGAAGATAGAGAAGAGTATCATCTAAGAAAACATAATGAGAGCTAGTTATGGCATATGAGACTTGGACATCTAAACTTTTGCCACTTAATCAAGCTCAAAAATCTTGAGGCAGTAAAAGATCTTCCAAGAATATCAAATTCACAAGATTATGTGTGTAAACCCTGTCAAGTAGGAAAGCTAACTAGGACACAGATTAAATCCAATAACTCTACTTCAAGAGAGAAACCACTCCAATTAGTTCATATGGATCTATGTGGACCATCAATACAGGAAGGCATAGGGAAGGAAAAATGCTTCATGTTGATCATTGATGATTACTCCAGACTCACTTGGGTTTCTTTCCACAAAGAAAAAGTTGAACCATTTGAGAAATTTAAAATATTTAAGGATTTAACTGAGAATCAAGTAGGAAACAGATTAAAGTTTGTGAGATCATACAAAGGAGGAGAATTTATGTCAAGTGACTTCAAGGAGTTATGTGATAAACATGGGATCAAAAGAGAATACACAATCCTAGGAACCCCACAACAAAATGGAGTAGTTGAGAGGCAAAACAGAAAAGTTCAACAAATGGTCAAGTCAATGATGAATGAGAAGAACATTGGTCAAACCTACTGGGTAGAAGAAATACACATAGAAATCCATATTCTTAATAAATCTCACCTTAGACCACACAGTGACAAGACACCTTATGAACTGTGTCATGGAAGACCTGCTGCAATCAAAAACTTAAAAGTCTTTGGGAGTAAGTGCTACTTAAAGAATAATAATGAGAACCTTGGCAAGTATGATGACAGGGCTAATGAAGTCATCTTCTTAGGGTATGCTACAAATAGTAAAGGATACATATGCTATAATAAGAGGCTGCATAAATTGGTTGATTGTATTGACATAAAAGTTGATGAAGGAGTCCCAGTAAGAGAGGTGAACAATATTGAATCAACAACAAAGGATATAGGTGAAGTTGAAGCTGAATAGGTCCAAGAATCAAAACAAGAAGACTCTGAGTCAGATGAAGATGCAAATACTTAGGCATACTCAAATCAACAGACAACATCAAATTCTTCCTCCATAATTACAAAAAAAAATCATCCTGCAAGTCATATAATTCGTGAGAAAGACAAAGGTGTACAAACCAGGAGAAGGATAATCAAAAACACCAAGTGATCACATATAGCCTTTATATCCATAGTGGAACCCAAGAAATTCAATGAAGCCAGTGAAGATGTAAACTGGTTAAAATCAATGAATGAGGAACTAGACTAGATTGAAAAGAATGACACTTGGGAACTTGTTCATAGGCCAACAAATAAAAATGTAATAGGATCCAAATGGGTCTACAAAAATAAGATGAATGAGAAAGTAAATATTGTAAGAAATAAGGCTAGATTGGCCTGCAAAGGATATGCTCAAATAGGAGGACTGGACTTTGATGAAGCATTTGCACCTGTAGCAATATTATAAGCTATTAGAATGTTTCTTGCCTATGCTTGTCATAAACAGTTTAACGTCTACCAAATGGATGTCAAGTCAGATTTTCTAAATGGAGATCTAAAAGAAGAAGTCTGTATGGAACAACCATAGGGTTTCCAACTGTCAGATAACCCTAACTTTGTCTGCAAGATGAAGAAAGCCTTATAGGGGTTGAAACAAGATCCTCGTGCTTGATATCACAAACTGGACATGTATCTACAAGACAAAGGGTTCAATAGAGGAACATATGCCATCAATATATATATCAAAAAAAATGGTAATGATCTGCTCATTGTGTTGGTCTATGTAGATGACATCATCTTCGGTAGTAATAATGATTCATTGGTAAAATGGTTTTCTTCTACCATGCAGTATGAATTTGAAATGTCTATGATAGGGGAACTGTCATTTTTTCTTGGCCTACAAATTACTCAGAGGTATGAAGGAATATTTCTTTCTCAAGAAAAATATCTAAGAGAAATGTTGAAAAGGTTTCAAATGGAATATTCTAAACCTATGAGCACACCAATGGTCACTGCATGTAAGTTAAGCAAGGATGATGATTCACCTGATGTTGATCAGAGTTCATATAGGTCTATGCTAGGCAGCCTATTGTACATCACGACATCCCATCCAGACATAATGCATGTTGTTGGAATGGTAGGAAGGTATCAGGCTGCACCTAAACAGAGTCATTTGTTAGCTGTCAAAAGAATATTCATATACTTGAAAGGAATAATGGACTATGGCCTATGGTATACTAGGAATCATAATTTTCAACTATTAGTCTATTCAGATGTTGATTGGGATAACTGTGTGGATGAAAGTAAAAGCGCGAGTGGAGGTGCATTCTTCTTAGGATATTCCCTTGTATCATTGTTGAGCAAGAAGCAAGGTTCCATTTCCTTATCAAGTACAGAAGTTGAATACATTGCAGTTGCCACATGTTGTACCCAAGTATTGTGGATGATTCAGACACTTGCAGACTTGGAGGTAAAATATATTGCATCGATCCCAATTCATTGTGATAATACCAATGCAATTAGTCTGTCAAAAAACCATGTGTTTCACTCCAAGACCAAGCATATACCCATAAAGTATCACTTCTTGAGGGAACAGGTAACCAACACTGTTGTTTCTTTGCATTATATTCCATCCAAAGATCAGATAACTGATATCTTCACTAAACCGCTTGCAAAAGCCCAGTTTGAGTATCTACGCCAGAAGTTGGGCGTGACCCCATTATCAACCTAACAGGGTCCATCCTGTCAGGGGGAGTATGTATTGGTTGAATATCTGATACCTCCAACAAGTACTATAATAGATCAAGGGGATCATGTTTTCTTTGACATGATGTCAAAGGGGGAGAAAAGGTGTGTTATGGATGCTACAGTTGGAGATATAATTAGAATAGTGCATCTAAGTATAATAATGCAATCCTTTAGGGTTTCCATCAATGCCAAAGGGGGATATTGTTGGCATGTTTACAGGAAAAATGTGTTTTTCATTGATGACAAGAACAACAACGACGATGGTATGTTTACAGGCAAGAAAAGCAGCAATGATGGAAAACAGGGAAAGCATAAGTTCAAGAGAAGCAAACAGTATGCAGAGACGAGAAAGCTTAGAAGAGATAGTAGTTTCTAGAAGTGCAGACCAGGTCCAATTCATTAGGACTCATAGAAGGATCAAAGGTCGAGGCCTTTGACACTTAGACATTCTTCCAAGTTGGGAGGAGGCATAAGCTCAGGAGTAGGAGCTACAGTCGTTGTCGGATCAATGTCCAGACATGAGGAGCATGCAGAAAGATTGAGTCGTCGATCTGAGAACATGATCGATGAACAATGTTTAGTTCAGATCTAAAGATGCGAGGAGTTTACACTTAGGAAAGTTTGATATTTGAAATCTCTGGAATGCGAAGTTTCATCAGTTGTCGGATCAATTTCAAGTGGAAGGACAAGATAAGATAGGAAAGTTGCATCGCAGAAAGATCGAGTCATCGATCTAAGAACATGATCGATGCACAACATTTAGTTTGGATATAAAGATGCGAGGAGTTTACACTCAGGAATGTTTGAGATTTAAAATCTCTGGAATGCGAAGTTCCATCATCCGTTCGGATCAATTTCGAGTGGAAGGACATGATAAGTTAGCAAAGTTTCATTGCAGAAATATCAAGCCGTCAATCCAAGATACTGATCGAACAAACAAGATTCACTTTAGATATAGAGATGCGAGGAGGTTATGCTCCTGAAAGTTGAGATTTGAAAAACCCGAAGCCCAGAAATCCAAAATGAATAAGGATCGTCGAATCTGGAGATCAGACAATGACTGTTAGATCAGGGAGATCTACGTCAGTAGATTACATCGGCAAATATTGTCCTCAAGGACATGTGGCAAACCACGTCCACAGACCACGTCAGCGAGGACACATGGCAGACCCCGTCAGCAATGACACATGGCACAATCAGACAATGACAAGTTTCAAGTTGATTCGACATTTCAGGTACGTGGAAATCACAAATCTAAGTGACATGTGGCAACTTCTCAGCTCGTGACACATCATTGACTGACAGAAGAGTTACGTCACTCCTAGATTTTTTCTTCAGGAGTTTTACCACCAATACTCGCCCAAAGACCCAAAGTCCTGAATGTCGAAGACCCGAAGTGGGTACGAGTCATCTGATATGAAGTTCACTTCAGGTGTATTCTCGATCGTTGATTGTGTAGCAGGATACATGTCAATGTATCAGGGTGAAACTTCTATGGGAAAATAAGAAGGAGAAAGGTTTGAGATTGTCGAAGGCCGAAGTCCCGGAGCGGAGGATAGCCGTTGGATCGAGGAATGTCATGGATCGTTGATCTAGAGTATTTCAGATATCGGGAGTTGGAAGAGTCAGGGTTGGCTCATGTTCAAATACCTGACATGCGAGGTCATGATTTGATCATAGTCGTTGGATCACAGAGGGATGTGGGCCGTTGATCTAGAGCAGGTTTCAAAAAATTGGAAGTCGGGAGAAGGGAGCTGAGTAGTCCTCCAACTTCACGAAATGTGATGTCCCGATGAGATCTGGGCCATCGGATCATAGAGGATCGTGGACCATTGATTTGACACAGATTATTTCGAATATCAAGAGTTGGAATAGTCAGGGTTGGCTCACATTCAAACACCTGACACGCGAGGTCATGATTTGACCTCAGCAGTTGATGGAGGAAGGAGAGATCTGGTCCGCAGACTTGAGAGGACAGATCTAAACCATTCGTTCAGGAGCACCATCAAGATCGTGAGATCGATGGTCGTGCTCCATTGCGGGGATAGAACATGCTCATGCCTTAACGTTTCGTAAGTAGGTCGCAATCGAAACCATGGTTTGGAGAAAGGACACGTGGAGGCTCATAGTGAATTGCGGGGAAAAAGGCGGGTTTCCCTCAAACCACTTATGGACACGCTCACAATTGTGTGGTCACATGAATCTCATATCCCAAGGTCATATCGTGAAACAGATCCAATGCTCACTAGACAGAAATCGGGAAGCGCCTTTTCAATAAGTGCTTGGTCACCGCTAGTGGTCACGCGAATGAAGGGGATTAGAAGCCAAAGAAGCCGTAATTGACTGGTTGTAACTGACATATAATACAAAGAGTTTCGACAGCTAGAGAAGCTAAGGAATCTGAGCATAATGCCTATAGATGATGAACACAGTGAGTATAACCGCCAGAGAAGACAAAGAGTTTTGATGATGATCAAGCGGAGGACTCGACGTGACAAAAAGATGCAGAATAGAGAAGTGAAAGTGAACTGAGAGTTAGCTATGCATTCATGAGGATGAGATGAAGTGAACAACCTATAGGGGGAACTGTGACGCAGTGAAGAGGTGCAGCATGAAGTATGCAGAAGGTGCACAAAGAGTATAAAAACGCAGAACAGAGAAGAGATGGGTGTTGTTGTTGAGAGTGATTCATGCGAGTAGAGAGACACTGATGCAGGCAGAGAAGAGCAGTGTAGCAGAACAACGATGAGACTGGTAAGCCATAACTAAATGTTGTATCACTGTGATAAAGTTATAAAAATAAAATATTTATATTTCAGAGTGGTAGGGAGGTGCTAGGGAGGACTGGTGTCCTCAGAGTTTCAAGTGGGTTCTTGAACACAGGGAGTTGTAGCTTCCATCTGGTTGTAGCCAGAAAAACCAGGGTGGCAGGGTGGTGCAAGGGAGAACTAGTGTTCTCTATTATACAGGTTGGTGCCTGTGTGACTGGAAGTTGTACCTTCCATCTAGTTGGTGCTGGAACACTCAGGGAGTTGGTGCTTCCCTCTAGTGGGTGCTAGAGAAACCAGAGAGTTGGTGCTTTCAACAAGTTGTTACTTGTAAAACAGAGGTTTTAGCCTCAAGAAGAGTTAGAGCTCATAAGAATGATAATGTACATAAAATAAAGATTACTTATCATATCAAGAAGAAGAGGTTTTTCCCTTTATGGGTTTCCTTAGGAAATATTTGTCTCTTTATATTTCATGTGTGTGAATGATGTTGAATATTCTATTGCTTACATTTTTGCATTATTGTGGTCGTCATTGAGTGTTATGTAAAGTGTTTAAATTGGCATAATTGTTTAATAACAGTAACAACTAATTCACCCCCCCCTCTCGGTTTTCCAACAGTTGGTTCTTCCTTGAATGTAATTCTTAAAAACATATAAGAAAACAATTATGTGGTTTTCTCCCGCATTCGGTTTCCACGTAAAATAATGGTGTATTGTGCATTGTGTGGATGTGTCTATTATTTTTTATTAGGCACTAATGGATTTTAATGTTATATGATGAAATAACATATTAATGACGAACTAATGAACATCGTTTAATAAGTTAAAGGGATATATAGTGTGGTTAAAAAGGATTAATAAGTAGTATAAATTGCTCATTATTGATTCACCTCCTCTGAGTAATCCAACAGTTTGCACTAGTGTGGGATGTTGATTAACATAATTCCTTAGTTGGTTAGGAAATTCCTCATCTTCCTACTCAATAATGATTGGGGAAGTCCTATTGATCACTTTCCCTTATCATAATTGGATATCTTGAAAACCAATAGGGGAAATGAAATATGTTAGGTAATTGGGTAGCTCAATGTTGTGAGTGGGATAATCTAGTTTATTTTTTGGGTTAGTAACAAGTTGTGCAAGTATTTGAAGAGGTATTTGAAGAGGTGGATTGGATGGAAACTATAATTATTGCTACATATGTTGTTTTCATTGAGGCTATTGTTGGGTTGGTTGTTGTGGCATATTTCCAAAAGTAGGCTCTCGCCATCCTTATTTCCAAGGTTGGTTTTGAGCGTGATAAGGAGGCCATTTCTTCTAAGGCATGGGTGGATACTAGTTTTGAGGATGATATTGAGTGTTAGCAAAAAATGGAGAATAATATTGAGATGGATCTTGCATCATACCTAGTGTTCAAGGCTACCAAGGTCATTTTTTTAGAAACAAACAATATTTTTTCTATCCCCTAATTAGCTCCTTGGTATACTTCTTTTAATTATGTCAATGAAGGGAAACAACTAGTTGCATGTCTCTTCTCATAGATAACACAAGTTTCCACATTATTTAGTGGAAAATCTTGTGGAGGGTTCTTATTATGGAATTTAGAAAAAATATAGCTAATGCCAAATCTACTTCATCATGCCCCTTCTTGAATTTCATTGTGTCCAACTACCAACTAAGAGAGCTAATAATATTAATATTGAAATTACACAATAGATTTCCATTTTGATCTTGGGTAACTCCTTCCCTAGTTTAGTTGGTGATTCTAGAAACAACATCTCTAGGACCTTTACCATGCTTTTCATTTCCTAATGAGTAAAACTTGCATAAATCACAAATATCATTGTAATATAATTGAGAAATATCCCCTTTGCCCATTAGATTCAACAAATCAATACATACATCTCAAATCCCTCTTAAGAGAATGATACAAAGAGTATTTGAATCCAACTTGTTTTGTTTTGGTTGCTACATATTATATTGAAAAATATCAATATAATCCTCCATGATTTCATCTTCCTTTTGTATCATTTTAAAAATATATTCTTGAATTTCTCTAGCTTTGCGGTAATATTGACACTTTTTCAAAAAACAATTGTTGCATTTCTTCCTAGGTTCAAATGGTATTTACTCCAATCTCGATGAACTAGTGAAGAGATTCTTATTTGAGAATGGTAGGAAATAAATTAACCTTATAAGAATTTGAGAAATAGTCACACCTTCGACAAATCACATCAAACTCAAAGAGAAAAGTATGTAGATATTCATTAGCTAAGAGATGAAAATTTGGCAAAGTAGAACATGGAATGTTTTTCATTTGAACCATCCCTTCAACATATTTAATTTGAAACTCAAAATTCATAGGTTCAGGCTGATTCGAAGCTCCCCATTCTACTTCGTCCATGTTGATTTTCCAAAAAAAAGGATTGTCCTTGTGCCAAAGATTCTTTGGAAGGAACATATTATGTAGTAAATTTTCGTTCTTGCAAAGGATTTTCTTGGAATTATAAGTCTTCTTGGCCACTAATCAACTATTCTATGTCTATAGCATATGGTATGAATACAACATTGATAGCGGAACCAACTCGAAAATTGGCTAATATACGGTTGGATTCAACAACTCCTTTGTTGGAAGCATACTAGGATCTAGATGGTACCCACATATTTCCTCCTTTTATTGATTTTCCTGCTAGTGTGTTATGAATTTGAGTGGCTCTTAATACACCATGAAATATTCCTTTGGAGTCTTGAATTGCATTCATGCATCTTATATTCTCTAGCGCTAATGCAGAACACAACGTATGAAATACAACAAAGGGGGTTGTTGATAATTCCCTTCAGTTGATTCCCTTTCCATGTGTTTTTTTTTCTAAATCAATAAAAAGAAACTCTCTAAAGTCCTATTCCATCTCCCCAACAATGACAAAAAAACTGATTGGTTAATTAAACTCGTTGTTAGAGTAGCAAGGATGTTAATCTACTTGTACACTTAATATGTCAAACTAGGGGTCTGTAAACTTGCAAGATACCATATATTGTATGTGAAAAATGAAGACATATTTTTTGTATTTGATTCCTAAATGATAGAAATTAAGAAATAACTTCTAAACTATGCTTAGTTCTTATTTGTGCAAAAATTAAAGCAATCACACATTCACCAAAAAGACTTTATTCCACTCTTTATATTTTAATTTGTAGAATTCATGAATGCTAGATGAAAAACAAGCTACTCATTATAGACAATCCTTTAGTCACAAAACTTATGCATTGAAGATTAAATAACAGATATAAGGAACTGAGTTAAGCTACCAAAATATATAGCATGGAACAATTGGAATTGAAAGTGCTTAATTTCAAATAAATAAAGTAATGAAGCTAATCTATATAAACATATTTGCACTTGCAGAGTGTGGCTCGTCTTTGAGGAATGAAGAGATAACTTAAAATCAAATAAGTACGAACTTCAACAAAGGGTTTTATTTCAATCAATAGTTTATACATCATGTACATAACTTTCCTTCCCATATCATGCATTATACGTTCTATACTCTATATTGTATCTCATGTTTTTAAGTAAGAATGAATACCCATTTTTATAAAACAATTACAAAACAAAGTATTGATAAATGTGCTTGAGAATAAAAGATTCTCAAACCATTCCAACAACTTTAAACATAGATTCCTAAATTGACATGGAACAACAAATTGTCTTGAAGAATATGAGTTGGGAAGAATAAATTTAGTAGTTACCTATTGAATGCATAGGTATGTACTAAGTAACAATTTTATAGTTAATTCATTGCATGCCTTCAAATATATTGTTTCTACATCGAATATTCACATAGTTGAGAATAACCATACATGAATTCAAACATACAATTCCATAACATCAACCCACACGCAAATTTGTAGCATTAGATCTGCAACAACCTATAGTGGAATAACAAAGAATAATTATATCTATCAACAAGCCTATAGTGCTCCATAGCATAGACCTATAGTTATATGTAGCATATACTTGTAGTGATCCATAACATGGACCTGTAGAGTGTTTTACAACTATAATCCTATTCTACAGATTATATTATGAAGCAATGATCTATAACAACTCTAACATGATTGATTATTCAAAATAAATAAATACATAGTAAATAATCCATAGTCTATAATTTAATTAGAAATCAAAGGAAAATTTCATAATTTATGGGAAAGATTAACTTGAGCCTTTAGTCCATGATTTGGGCATCAAAAGGGTGGAAGAAGGAATATAAGGTAAAAGGAAAGGGTGAATATGCAAGCAAAATGGTGGTTGAAAGAGAGTAAAAAAAAGTTCAACATGGCCTAATCCATCATTTAGGTTTTATGATTTTAAGGAGTAAATTCAAAGCCCTGTATGTAGTCCTATAATTAATGACAGAATGTAGTTCTAATATAACCACCTAGGTAAGATTTGACGGTAGAAAATGAATATGAAAAAACAACCATTCTATCCATTAGAAAAAAATAGTTTACGATGAAACAATTATTAAAATAGTTAAATCATCGGACATCAAGTTAGGTTAGCCTTATTTTAATAACCAATAACCATTTCATATTCACCACTAGAAACTAATTATATCATAACAACAATAAGTAATCACCATTACATGAGAATGATTTACAACAAAAGTAAATAATATTACTATCATTCTAACATAGGCAAACAAGGAAGTAGTCCCACACCACACATACACTAGAATGAGTCTCCAAATAGTGGATAGCAATGGCTTCTCCTCATTAACATTTCATAGAATAGTTTACAAAGGTGCACAAGCAAAAAACCCTTTATCTATCATGTTTATATTATTTATACAAATGAAGAAGAGGAGATTAGTTGTTGTGATTCTTCCACTTGGATATTCACTTCCCTTTCTTGGCTCTTCACTTTATCCATCCACCTGTCCTTTTGTCCCACTTGGGGGTTCAATGCATTTTGGTTTTTCAAACTCCTTTCTTGATTGTTTGAATTTCCTTCTTGACTGTTTGATTCATTTTGTCTAATAGGAAGCTCCACTTGGTTAGATGAGGCATCTTCTTTTTCTTTCCTCTTTCTACACCCCTTTGTAAAGTAAATACATGTTATTGCACCCAGAACAAGAAATGTGGGGTTATCTTAACACTAAATCAATTTGTCATTGAAATCCTTTTAGAATTCAAACTAAATCCGACCTTGAGAGGGAAGGAACCGATTTAAGAATTGGGAACATTAATAAATTAGAACCTACTCACAATAAGGATAGAGAAGGAAGTGTTGGAGTTACTTCACACACACCTAGGATTTATTTTTCCTAAGTTTTTTCCTTGTTTATTAGTCATTATTCAGTCTCCTATATTTTAGGAAGAATATTCCTCTAGGGAGAATATTCTCTTCAATTTTCACTTTAGTTTGACTAGTTGAGTGGAGTCTAGATGATGCATTGGTTTTGTCACCATGAAACATTGGGATCATCACCAACTAATGCGCATTGTCCTTGGGATCATCACCAGACTAGCGGATTACTCATGATTCCCTAATCTCCTCCTCACTTCACTCTGTTTCAGTCAGTTAACTGAAGACTGATAGACTAGTTAACTCAAACTAGGTGGCATTTCACTCCCGTAACTTCCTGAGAGACTAGCCTAGGTGGCAGTTTACTCCCGTAACTGTTGGTGTGTGTCCATATCACTATAGACCACTACTATGGCTCATCAGTTACTCATGTATCCTATATCTATTATAAATTATTCTCTCTTTGAGTGTGGATAACGGTTAATGAGAATTCTTTCATTCTTTCTCTCCTTCTTCTTATTTCTCCAATTCTCTCTGCAAATGTGTGTATTATTGTTTAGCTAGATCTATTATGTGCAGGTTCAACACATTTACATGGTATCAAAGCCGACAAACTTCTAAGCAAAAGATACACCAAAATTTTTTGCAGTTACAAAATATTGAAGACAACAAAAAGATGGAATCTATGTTTTACTCATTGACAATACTTCTCACGCCTCATACCTATTTGGAATGGAAGCCAAAAATTCTTCTCCATCTCAGATGCAGAGGCTTGTACCAAATAACTATGGAAACAGAAGTAGAGCCTCATTCCGTCGATGATAAAAATGACTTTCTCAATAGACAAGATATGGCCATAGGAAGTATATGCATGTTTGTTTCTCCTGAACTTTTCCATCAAGTATATGAAGAATCACAAGAATCAACTTCAAATGAATTATGGACCAGATTGGAGGTTCTGTTTGGGAATAAAGAAGATTGTGAAGATTCCATGTAGGAGGTTGAACAGATAGAGCCATAAGAGAAACCATCATAAGATCAAACATTTTATTCTGAAGAGTCTTCTACAAAGGAGTCACATGTAGACACTTTTCCATGCACAATGCATGCATCTCAGGAGACAAAAAGGGAGCCGCGCGCATCAGACTCAATTCTGATATTTTGTGATCACAATTTGCAGAAACAAATTGGATATTTGAATTCCTCTCAAGAAAATATCCAATTTCAAAAATCAAATTGTCCAAAATGGAGTCTGGGAAGTGAAGTTATGATCGTTTTAAAATTAACAAAATTTAAGAGTTTTTTCGAAAACTGTCGCACGGTTTTCAAAATTTCATCCAAACTTTATCTGGATATTCTTCATTACAAGAAGATAAAGTGGATATGTGTGGACATATAAATTAGGCATCTACTTCATCAGATCCATGCAAACATCTACATCTTCAACAAAATCTTCAACAAGCAAAAACTTGCACAGTTGCGAGGTCTTCTTGGGGTGAAGGACAAGGTTGCTTAGCAATGGCTTTTTGTTCCTTCTCATTTTATTTTTTTATG
>ML787586.1:0-19987 GCA_009831015.1 Picea engelmannii | reverse complement strand
GAGAGAGAGAGAGATTAGGGGAAGAGGGGGGAGAGAGAGGGGGGGGAAATAGAGATATTTCATGTTAATAGGAACGCACACGCGTTCATGTTCCTAATAATGTGCACATGCTTTAGGAATGCACGCATGTTCCTAAATTGCACATGCATTATTTTTATTTCAATTTTTTTTAGGAATGCGCACATGCTCTTGTACACATGTTTCTCTAGAATGTACATGCGTTCTTGAGAACGTGCACGCGTTCTTGGAAACATGACTACATGGATTTCTAAGTGGAGGTTCGGGGTTTGTTGAACCTTTCACATCAGGAATGCATGCGCGTTCCTAGAAACATGCACGCGTTTCTGCAAGTGTGCGTTCCAGTTGACCCCCTTGCCAATTTCTTGGCCACCAACTTTGTGCACTGACCCTTGAAGTTGAAGTTGATAAATTGAGGAATAAAGAAAAATATGAAACATATAAATAGAAACAGGAATAATAGGAAAGAAAATAAGTTGAAGTAAGAGCTGAACAATAGAGGAGACTAGACGAAGAAGAGAAAAAGAAATTAGGAAACTAATGCAAATGGATCTAGAGGGAATGAAGGAGAAGAACCAGATAAACAAGCCGATAACCCTTAGAGAAAATCTCTTAAGACAAGCATTGGTGAGACAAACATGACTACTAAGGATGATTCTTCTGCAACAAAATCTAGTACCCTAAAAAAGAAGAGGGCCAATATCCAGGTTCAAGACTCTCTACCCATGGAAGAGGTTCATAGAAGCTAAACTTTTGCATGTAATTTTGAGTCTAGGATGATGGAAGGAGAATATTTTCCTATACCTACATCAGTGGATGAAGTGGTAAATCTATAATTGTTCACCTTTGAAAAGAAAGGGAATCAAGTAATTCAACATAATCATAAATGTAGAAGAATTAGATTGTATTCAAAGGTTATAATTTATATTGAGACATTAATCATGGATACAAGAAAAATGGGTCTCACATCCTGCACTTTTACAACTTTGGATTATGCACAAACAAATTACATAAGGATATGAATGTTGAAGAGAGAACAAAGATTATGAATATAATATTTCTCTATGATGGGCTCTAGTAATACTTTGGATTGATGGCCCAAGCTTTACCAAAACCTACTTTAATTATCAACCCAGTGTGATAGGCTTTCAAAACACTTACACCATATATGCAATTGTAGGCATTTTTTGTTGCTAGACTATATTAAATGCTAACTATTCTTTTTGGGGATTTTATTTCTTAAGTATTGTTCTATTCTAATGCTTATGAAAAGCTATGTAGCTACTATGAAATAGAATTCAACTTGAAAGTAATTCCTAAACTGACTGATCTCATTCAACCAAACACAATGCTACGATACTTGGTATTATAGAACTAACTCAGCATGTCACATGTCAATCTTGAACAAGTAAAATGCATTGCAAGTATGGAAGAAAGCATAATCCTTCCAATTTCATTCAATTGAGCACATTGTTATGCTACTTGGTATTGCAAATTTATTTGGTAGGTCACACACTAATTACATACAAGAAATAAATTTGTAGGAAACACATCATAGGAATCAAAGTACAAAACTAAAATAACAACATGTGAATGAAATAAATAGAATGAGTTTTCCACAAGTAGAATACACTAGATAGCCAAAAGAAGTAATGCAATAAAATACTAAACAAATCTAGAATAAGAACCTATAGCAATATGATCATCATGACTACACATTGTAGAGTTCCCCCTTACTCCAAAGTGTTGGATGATTCCTAAACTAACTCAATAGCATACGAGTGAATAGAATAACCAAAAACTTAATAGAGATATTTTATTATCAAAACAAGTGAAGCAAACCTCTCATGTTCCTCCAATTATTTATTTATACATTTCCAAAATAGAGTTATTGGGCGGTTCCCCATCTTTAAGTAAAGATAACAAAGTCCTCAAATAAAATTTGTTTCCCAATTTTATAACTCCTCTTTTCAACAAAAAGAGAAAAACATTGAACAATCCTTTCCTCAAAATGAGGGTTATGATCTAGCAACATATCTTTATAACTACTTCATAATTGGTGTTTCATGTATTGGGTGGTGTTGGACCCATAATGGTGACAAATGTGTACCCCAAAAAGATGCTAAATACATTTTGCATTCTTCTTAATTATTCGTCTGACTGATCAACATGTGACAAGTATCGATCAATTGATCTGAAATCCATAGTATTCCATCCATGGGCTGATGTGAAATTCATCAGCATGTAGATAGGTGTTGTGAGACAAATCAATCTTCTCGAATTTGTGGAAATATGAGTGGCAACTTCATCCTATCACCTGAAACCAAAAGCTACTAACACTTCCAATATGTAAATTCATGCATCTATACCCATTCTTAAGTAAGACTCATTTATTAGACATCAAAATTTGAATGTGAATGCAAAATGTCCCAAGAGTGGAAAGAATGCATGAAATTGACCAAAAAGTCACAGAGAGAAGGTTAAAATGGTCATGTTCAAAGAAGAACAATGATGAAATGAATCAACAAAATAAGTAAATTACGAAGCTCATCACTCTGTTGGAGCATCAAGTGAAATATTATAAATCTAGTTTGTATCAAGCTTACGAATTCATGGAGCATACCTTTAGAGTGAAAAATGAATTGAATTATGTTCAAAGACAGTTGTATTCTAGGGCCCAACATTTCCATTTATAACAAATGGTATGAATATTATTCAAGGATGGAAACTTGCATACGAAAAGGCCAAGATTCAGTTAGACAATGTAACAAATTGACAATCTTCTTTGATAGGAATCCCTCTAGAAATGCTTACCATTCCTAATGAAGCTTCATTGGAGATGGAATTTAGCCTCAAATACTGGAAATATTTGGTTGATAATGCATTAAGAGGAATTAAGCATGAGATTGCAGAGCTCAATACTATGTGGCAAGTAATTGAGAATATAGCTCTCACATGTGGTCCTCCTTATTTTGGTCTTAAGGACAACCCCCATCCACAATCACAATTAATTAGAGAATTTGAAGATTGCATCAATCTAAAAAAAAAGGAGCATGTGAATGATCCCTATTTTGGATGAGGCTATGATTCAAAGGTTTATTGAAACTCCTACAAAAGACATCACAAAGATAAGAACAATGTTTCCTAAACTAGAAAATTATGAGACAAGAATGAGTTAAAGCATTGTCTCTTATAAGGATCTTATTAGGAAACACAACTTTCCTCAACATGAAGAACTTGATGTGACCTTTGAGGCTTGGGAGAAATTTATAATAGACTATAGAAGAAAACAATAAAAAAAAGCACACAAACAAGATAATGAACCAAATACACTTGAAGAGAATATAGATAGTCAAACTCAATGGTCGAGTGATCAAACTGAGAATGTGAACAATGAAGAAGGGAAGACAAAGCTATTCTCCCCTGCCTTTTTGTATAAATAAACTAATCTTGATACACCAAGGGATTTTTGCTTGATATTGTAAATTGTTTTCAATGTTGATTGAGATTGCCAACTGACCACTATTTTAGAGACCAATTCTAGTGTATGTGTGGTGTAGGACTATTTCCTTGCTTAATTATGCTAGAATGACTATAAGATTATTTGCATATATTGTCTGGACTATTCTCATGAAATGATGAATACTTCTTGTTGTACCATGGTTGGACATGGTTGACTACAATTGATCATGGTTGAGTTTGGTTGGCCACAATTGGTGATAAATGACTTTGGTTATGGTTGAACATGTTTCACTGTGGAAGACCAACGTTGTTATTGGTTGAGTTTGGTTGATCATAATTAACTATGGTTGACCATATTGAATTTTCAAGAACTAGCTTTGTAAGTGCTCTCTTTAAATGTTTTGATTTAGAATGTGCCCTTGATACTAAATTCCTAGGAGTTGAGGTGCTCTAAAGAAAATTTGAATTAAATATTTAACCTAGACTTTATTTTTGCTTATTAAAAGTTCCATATTTATGTTTTGATTTCCTCTTAACTATTTTGAATTCTTTCTTCTTAACTATATTTTCAAGAAAAATGGTTTGGGACAATGAAAGGATCTAGGTAGAAGATTATGGAATCTTCATAATTGTTTAGAGGAATACATTTATACACAAATTAATATGCACAAGTTTCCATAAAATTTTTTACTTAATTGTTGTGACCACAAGT
Source organism: Picea engelmannii (assembly GCA_009831015.1). NCBI lineage: Eukaryota > Viridiplantae > Streptophyta > Pinopsida > Pinales > Pinaceae > Picea > Picea engelmannii. The sequence goes on along the minus strand of ML787586.1, from coordinate 15,795 downwards.
TTTCATAATAAATTTTATTTAATTGTTATTTAATTAAAATTAATATCGGTAAAGTACTAGGTGGGAAAGTTGCATCATGCAACAAAGAAATCGACATACCCATAATTTATCAATCTAGGATTACAAGACTTGAATTAATAAGGATTGGTACACTGTAATCAATGTTGAATTAATTTGGATTGCTAGACTAGAATCAATGTGGATTGTTGGGCTACTACAATATTGGCACAAGTTTATCCGTGAATAAAATAACTAGAAAATCAAACAGTGAGTTAGAATCAATTTTGATTGTTGGTGTTAGAACACTTATAATTTTCAACTCTTATTCTTTTGTTTTTACCTCTTAGAAATAAAATTTTATTAAAAAGAAAAAAACTTAGGAAATTACCTTTTAATTTAAAATAAATTCATTGGTCATTATATATTAATAAAGCGCTTACAATAACACACGTCGATGAGTTGTACTATTTGATCAAACGGTTCTTTTGATCTCCGAATTTTAAAAGCTACCTGAATTTTAAAAGAAAAATCTTTAACGGACACTTCGGAGCTTCGTGCTTCAGGAGTTCCAAGAAATCTAAAACGCAAAAACCTCGAATCTACAAAGTTCCGAAGATTTTTCCTAGTGACATTTTCTAAAAGGACTTACAGATGAGTCATAGGAAATGTGTCTTCTAATCGTTTTTAGGCTAACATGTGGCACTTATTTTTAACATTTGTGTCAGATTATTCACTCGATTTCAAGTAACACGTGTCACTCCTCCTTTTTTGACACATCACCAAGAATGACGTCATCTTTGCCACGTCACTCCGGGACATTGCCCTTCGGGAGTTTAAACAAAGATTGAGTTCACAAACCGCTGAAGTATCAAAGCGTCGAAGTAATGAATATTACAAAAAAGTAAAAGTGTTTTAAAGAGTTAATAAAACATTTAATAACTTTAATTAATCATGATTAAGTGTTAATTAATCACTTTGCAATTTCGGGCATTGAGAGTTTTCTCTTGTGCTACATCCAAATCTCCCGAATGTTGAATTGTCGAAGTATCAACCTCACTTTTAAAACAAATGAACTCCCAGAGCTCCGAAGCTCTAGAGTTCCGAAGCCCAGAAATACATATAACGGTTCGATCGACTACTCCGAAAATTCAGACTTCGGAAGATTTCTATCATACTTCGTTCAAAATCCCCGAATACTGAACTTCTGAAATACTTAAGGCTAATACCACGTTTAAAATCATGATTAATTAAAACACAAAAGTGATTAATTAGAGATTAACTTCTCCGGGAATTCGACCTTCGGGAAATTTATTCCCTGTCTCATTCAAAACCTCCGAACGATGAACCGTTGAAGTATTAATGTCATTTATGATTGGCTAAAGTTAACATTTTGAATAAATATTTTGAATCATCAGGCAATAAATTCCATTATATGTTTAATAATTTCTTTGTCAGTAAATCGACACGAAGATTGCTTGACTTTATGAATAAAACATTTCAAATTTTAGGTCATTTTACCATTTGCAATTAGAAGTTTTCCTTGCAATATAGAGCTTATAGAATTCTCTTGTTACACGAAGGATAATTTCATTTCCCAGAGGATTATGGCGCCACACAAAGCTGGGAAGAAGTAAGATGCATCAGCTGATGATTCTAATCCAACCATAGACGTTCTATCAGACACTACTCCATGAATCATAAATACCATTAAGTCTTGGAAGCAGGTTTATAATATCTTAGAACATGAGATTATTAAATGTCTAGACGATTCTGCCGAGGAAGATGATGAGTCCTTCTCATCCAAGCTGAGATTGGTAGCACAGTCAGAATTGCACAAGATTGTTGCACGAACCAAGATTTTACCCTACAATGATATGATAAGTTGGGCTCTAGAGCACGTCGACTTTCAAACTAGAAGCATTATCAGCCATATGAAGACCTTCGTTGACTCTTTTCGACCAGAGAACCTACAAGTAATGTATAAACTTTCTTCTACACCCAAATATACTTACAATGCAACATTTCTCCTGTATTTTGAGAGAAAAGAATGCACTCAATACGGTAGAAATGGATGTGATATAATCAAGTCCTGGTGAGGACATCCAAATAAATTCAAAACCGACGCTCATGGTATGTATTCCACGACATCCTTAGATGTGCATATATTATATATAGCCAGGATGCCCTTTTGTCTATTTGGGAAAAAGAACCCTGCACATTTATCAGTTGAGTGGGTAGCTATAATGAATGAAGTAGTCGAGGGTTATACCTTCAATTAGGCTAAAATGTTGTCTCATAACCTGGCTAAGGAAATTGTTGAGTACCAATCATTGAAAACAAAAGGAAAACCTGCTCCTTTTTATATGTCTGCATATATCAAGGATGCCATTTTATTCATGACCCCATTCCCCCTGATGAACTGGAGTTGGACCCTGGCTAGTTCTGAGACAATACATTTCTACCACTCCAAACTATGGGAAGAAAATTCCAAAGATTTATTTTATGAAATCTATCACAACGTAGTGGTACCTATTTATATAGCTATCTATGGCCACCCGCCACCCAGGATTTCAGAAAATATTATGGGAAACTTAGGTACATTTGCAGACTGGTATATTAAGGAGAACTTCTCCTCCATTAGAGTGTTCAGTTGTTCTGTTCCCCCTCATGCCCTTCCACAATTTTTACCTGATAGGCTGGTGTGTAGAGAAGTGGCATACCAAACAGTAGCAGGAGGGATTACCAAGGAATTGAAAGTGGCTTAGAAAAAGGTATGGCCAACTTTTCCAATTCAGGTTGGTATGTTTACATTGTTAGATTTTGGTCATATCAAAGTCGAGGCTGCAACCCTGGAAGATGTCAAATTATTTGGCATCAAATTCAAGAGACATGATCCACATAAAGTTGTAGAGAATCATTTGGCTCAATACAACATGAAAAGATACATCCACGAGGAGTCTCTTTATGATGAGATTTTCAAGGGAGCTAGATCCTATGAAGAAGTTCAAAGTAAATTCAAGACTCTGCCCCCTGACCAACAGGATGGTTTCTTCAGCTTCCAAAAGAATAGGTGAAACAATTTGCCTAAGATATTACAAGGAAATTCAAGGCCCATGCCATCTTCACAAGAAGCTAAATCCATAGAATCTGAGCCAAGTTGCTCCACTAAAAACAAAGCTAAAGAAGTTTTGAAGAGTTCAGAAGGGTTATTTAAAGAGATAAAAACATCATTGTTGGGTCTAAATGATAAAATGATAAAAAAATATTAGCCCAGTTTGAAGCTTTCATGAACCAGGGACAAGTTTTTCCCCATTCAACACCAGTTGCTTCTGTTGGCAGCCCAAGCACAACAGGTCCAAAAAACTCCACAACAATTATCTCTCATATTCCCTCATTAACCCCTTTAGCGACCAATTTTGGAACTCCTAGTTCAGAGCTCGTTCATGTAAATGATCTTACTCCTATTTTGTCTGAAGAAATGCCTCCCTCAAGTTTCTTTTTCAACAAGAAACATAAAGCTATTGTAAAATGAGAATCTCAGCAAAAAGATGGAGTTGTCACTAAAAGGAAGAAGGTAGTGTATGATGGAAAAGACCAAGATGATCCTAAGTTTGTCAAGGAGGTTGCAGATTCATTAGAGGATTTTTCTACTACCAACCAATGGTCAATGGATAATCTGACCAAACAACTGTAACAAAAATCTCTATTAGTGGAATAATTGCAGAATGAAATAAACAACACAGAACATATTGTCAAAATCAGGATCAATCAATACATAGAGCAAATCAGGTTAACCTATAAACACCAGATGAAGTAGTTACAGGATAAACTTGAGTTGATTTACCAGAGTTCACAAACCAGCAAAGGCATGATCACTCAACGAGACAGTTTGATAGAACAGTTGCAGGCCAAATTGGCCCTAACAGAGAACACAACAATAGACATCACTTCTTTCAAAGCACAAACATCTGAAATCAATGAGAATATGGAAGTTGTCCAGTAGGATCTATATCAAAAGGTAGATACTATTCATAAATACTATCAAGCAATAAATAACTCTCTGAAAAGTATTTATGAGAAAGAAAAAGATGCTTGTGTGGCTAGATCCAAGTTTCATGAGTTCATCATATGGAGGCAGAAAGCCAATATCCCTGGTCTCGCCCCTTTTTCACAATATGAACAAGTGAAGGGTGAAATGGCCTTGAAATTTTGGGAGACAAATCTAGAGGAAAGCAAGAAACTTGCCAAAGAGGCAAAGGAGGCTTGTCTGGAAACACTATCTTCTGTAGAATCGAATTTGGTAGAATTTGAAGAAAACAATATCTCAGAGGCATTGAGGCAGATTGAAGTGGAGATGAATAAGGAAAACTCCAGAAAAAGTAAGGAAAATATTCAATTTGACATTCAACAGATGAATCAAATTGATTTGCTCAAGATTAGTGAGTTGTTGGTGAACCCAAATTTACAGTTTCAAATTATAGCCCAAGAAGTAAAGAAGATCCACAAAAATCTACCACTAGTACAATATAAGATGTTCTCCTTTGAATTGAATGAGAAAATTGAACCTTCAAGATTTGTGGTAGCCTTGATGGACATGTGTACCCAATTCAATGAGCAAAGGAAAGCGAATACATGTGGGAGCAAATGAAGGAACATATGAAGTGTCACCATTTCAAACTATAACTCAACAATATCTACATTTTGATTTTCCATTGGGATTGTATTCTATATTTAGAGCAGATATTGTGGAAAGTCCAACTACTTTTAGTTGAGACAGTTTTTGTAGATCTATTCATGGTTGCTTCTAGCCTAATGTAAAAGAGAGAATTTTTTTTTTGAATATTAATACAAGTGCAGACAGAGATTCTAAGTTTTGTTCCATTTGAGTTATGTGCTTCCTCTGTGTTTCCATTTCTTATGAATTTCTTTCTATAGTTCTTGAAGAGTGAATGATTACAATTTAGTAATACGTCTATTGTCATCATAATATATTATAAGTTCATTCAGCAACAATTTTTCCTTTGTTATTACTGTGAGTAAAAGAAAGATCTGTGACCTGTGTGAATTGTTGCATTCTTAATCTCCTTTCAAGGGTACATCTTCTACTTTTCTTCTACTGCAAACAAGGTGAGACTTATCTGTAATTGATACATGGCTTTGTTTTAATAGTTTTTTCAAACATTTCTACATCAATTGAAATTATAGTTACGACTCAGATAACGAGATACAGCCTCTATAATGTCTTATCATAAATTTCACTTAAAGATTATTTCTCAGAAAACTAAAGGTAGAAGAAAGCACTTATAAAAACATTTCTTTCAAAATCGTTGATGCTTGACATTATTCTTTGAGCCTTAGAATCAATCTCATGAACAACAGTTGGGTTACTGCAAATATTGGGAAACAAATCAGTGAGTTAAATTACCCTTTGACTTATATGATATACAAAAAAAGTACAACTAATACATGATGAATAAATTGTAAATCTCATGATGATTACTAAATTTTATGTTAATGTCAAATCTCATTTTAGATATAGAGATTTTTGTATAAAAATGTATTAACAATAAATGTAAAACTAAGTGGTCATCTAATAATTTTTTAGATTTTAAATATATGTATTATTCATTATTTTTAATTAATTATGCAATAAAAAATTCCAAATATTTAAGAAATTAATTTTTATTTTCAAAATATATAAATTTCATAGAATATTGAACAATATTATTTTTTGGGTTATTTATATAAATTCAAACTGATTTCGCCACAAAACCATCACTATACTTCTGACATAGAAGGGACCAATAAATCAAGTAATAAAATATATTTACCATCATTAGTTTTTATATCAATAAATATAAAATACAATAAATGTGTTTTAATTGTTAAATATATATTTTTACTTGCACATTTCTAATTATAACATTTTATATTTTTTAATTATATATATTTTGTTAGAAGATTATCTTAAGCAGGTAACACATCCAATCATATATTAATAATAATCTATTTTTAAGATGAGGGTCAAGTCAGACATCAAATTGGTGTATGAAATTTCTCCACCCAATAATTCGATTGGTATACATACCCTACTCCTTTGGATTTGAGTTTAGCTTATTAACAACCGCTATTCAACACAACACAGTGCGAACTCATCTTCCTACTTGAAAAATGGTGGAGATGTCGCTCCACTCCATTCCTCCACGTCCACTCGAATCCACGGATAAAGAGACCAAACCCACAACAAATCGCTACTTTTGATACCAATCTCCTCTGAAATTGAAATAGAAGCCCGATCGATAGCCTCTCTGAGCTCTGTCGCTACCTTAGTCACGCTGGGCCTAGAAGACGATTCAGCCTGAACACATCTCATCGCTAATTTAGAAACACCAGTGACGGATATCATGTCATAACCTCCACCCAACCTCTTGTCAATGATTTTTGTTATTTTACAAGGATTATCAATGTCTAGTACATAGGGTGTCACCTGCAAATGTGCCAACAATTATTGTTACTCAGATGCATTACAATAGATTCTTAATGTCTAGGAGAAGGAGAAGATGCACTACAACGTATTCTATTGTCATGGCGTTAAATATTTATCAATGATCAGATTACTTACCCATCTAATGATGTTTAGTTCCTTTACAGGTAGTTTTAGGTCTATGGGTTGTCTACCGCATATGATCTCCAGCAAAACCACTCCAAAACTATACACATCACTCTTCTGGGTCAACATCTGAGTGTTGAAATACCTGTCAAGTGTGTCACAAAACATTAGCTAAGTAGCATGGAAAATCGAAATGAAATTGCCTCTCCTCATATAATGACTTTTCTTTAACATAAGAATATTACAAAGAGAGTGCAGGTTATATATGTTTGGCATACTCTGGATCTAGGTATCCTGCAGTTCCTTTTACGGTAGTGGTAACATGAGTAGCCTCCCCATCAGTTGTCATATTTGAAAGACCGAAATCGGCTAATTTTTCATTCAAATCGTTGTCTAAAAGGATGTTGGCGGTCTTTATATCCCTGTGAATTATCTTTGGGGTGCAACCTATGTGCAGGTATTCCAGTCCTTGAGTAGAAACCACAGGTGGATAACATGAGATATGACGCATTATTATTCCTTTGTAATATTAAGTAAAAATCTGAAAATTTAATAGTATTTTACTGTAATCATCATAAAAATTTCATGTGCATCAAAGAAATTAAGAGAAAGAGCTACCTTGTGCTGCATCTAAAGCTATTTTGAGCCTGGTTCTCCAATTTAGTTTGGAAAGATGTGCACTGGGACCTGGAAAAGAATGCATGTTGGTTACCTTGGCTACTCTATGGACTCAAATACACATTTTGGCTACTCTATGGACTCAAATAAACATATCTCTTAGCAATATTATTCACCATAAAGGTGATCCCTTAGCGATCCTCCTGACATGTAGTCATAGATAATCATAACTTCTCTTGATTCATTACAATAGACCAATAGAGATATCTGTTGGAGGAATTAATTTCTACCGACCTCATCAACCACCAGACTTCTAGACTGTTCGTCCACCGCCATACACACCGAAAATCCACTGACGGGTCCAGATATTTCCCTCCAAGAACTCTCGACGCTTGAGACTCTTCCATGGCCTCTATAAATACGAGGCAGATGTATCTGTTTTGATTATTAAGCAATACGATCAGTTTCTTCTGTGTTATTCTTGTGTGTTATTTTTCTTTTTCCCCTTTCATTTGGTATCAGAGCACAAGACTGGGTTAACTCCCTCACGGGAGGGCCCAGGATCCTGAGAGGAGTTTCCTAGTAGTGGAGAGTACGTGGAGAAGGTCTGTGTGATGCTGAGGAGAGAAATTCGGAGCAGAAGCGGTGGCACCATCAAGGAGAGTGAATTAAGGCCTCATCATTGGCATAAGCGTCTTGATCATCGTTCGAAGTAGAGGCATCTGCGGGCTGACTGTATTCATCAAGCAAGCCGTGAGGGCCAACAGTTCGCAGCCTCCAAGAGAGTCGTGAGGCCTAGGTTTCTGAGAGAAGAACAACATGCTTTGTACATCAAAGTGGCCAAGCGGCCAAGTGCTGGCAGTGGTGACCACAACAAAAATTTGAGTTTTGGGAGGAGATCGTTGTATCTCTCCACCAATAGTGTCCGCCAATAGAGCAGGGAACAAGAGTTTATTTCTGGTGATCATGTTAGAAGCAGACCGTAGTATTCGTTGTATTAGCTAGAGAGTCACAGCTTGAGGAAATGCTTCTGTAGTGTTCTACGACAGTTGAAGGGGGCGTCTGCACTAAAACGGACATGACACATTATCAAGAGAGAAAGAAGGCCACACGGTTTTTTTTTATCTGTGCAATTGTTGAGGATCCGCAGAGCACGCAGAGTTCGTGAGGGAGACCACAACCGAAGCGAATGAAAGGTTTTCTGAGTTACAAGAGTTTGACGGTTCCATTCTGCAAGAGAGGGCACAACTATCAAGAGGAAGGCCCCGACGAGTGAGGCCTGTCACAAGGAGAGCCAACCCCTTTGCAAAAAAAGGAGCAAGATATTTGGAGGCAAAGACAACCAAGGCTTATGCACGAGTTAGTGATCTGGAGAGATGGGTGGAAAAGCTTGAAGAGGTGCATGTAAACATATATAAGAGAGTGGTCGGATTGTGTCAATGTCCAAGATAATCAAGGTAATAATTGTGGTAGTAGACCCTTACTCTAAAAACTTTTGTAAGTGTTGTTTCAAATGGTGACTAAAAGGGAACACAAAGGTTTTGGTCACATTTATAAAGATGGTTATACTAGTGTATGTAAAAAGTCTTCCTTTCGATTTGTAAAAGGTTCATTGAGTATATAGAAAAGTGCTTGGAATGGTCATGTGGGGTTCAGCCTTAGAGAAAGTTGAGTCAAGTTGTAAAAGCTGAGAGTCAAGTTCAAGTGAGAGGTCAAGGTCAAGTGAATGAGTCTAAAATCTTTGTGAAAAGGAGTCTTGAAATGTAAATGTGTGAAAAGGAGTCTTGAAATGTAAATGTGTGAAAAGGAGTCTTGAAATGTAAAGTCATTAATCTCAAGAAGAGTTAAAATGTGTGCTAGTTAAAGTTAAAGAGAGAGTTTGTTCCTTAAGCTAGTCAAAAGTTGAGTCCAAATCAAATGTTAAAGTGATGTAAAATCATTACAAGTGGTGCGTCAATTAAGTTTTCCAATCCATTGTCATAGGTTGTCTTGTTGGATCTTGATCAACTCCAACAAGAAACATATCCATAAAGTATATTGAAAGGAAAAACAAGATGCAAGAAGCAGTGTAAAACATAAAAGACAAACTCTTGATGCAGAAGACAAAGGGTGATAGAAGACAAAAAAATGGATGGTGAAAGACAAGGAAGAAAGACTCTCGTTGGAAGAGGTAAGGGACAAAGAAGACTCCAAATGAAGTTATGTAATGCTTAATGATGAGATGTGAATGGGTTTATATGTAATGGGCTTATAATTTGGGAATTTAGTAAATAATGCTTCTTGTACCCGTGATAAAATGTTATAATGATAAGTGATGTAAGAGTTGCATGATCGGTAGTACTCGACACCCTAGAGGTTTTTGGTCCAAAGTTGTAAAGCTTAGCCATAGGCATAGGCAAGCTATATTCCCCAAGAGGTTGTTGGTCCAAAGTTGTAAAGCTTAGCCATAGGGAAGGCAAGCTATATTCCCTAGGTGTTTAGTAAGCCTTGTTGAGTCAGGCCTACATGGATTAGAGTGATCATGTAGCATGTATCCCTCTTAGGCATAAAGAGTGGACGTGGCATCAAGCCATGGAATTAACCACTAGGTAGGTACGAGGGTGCTAGGTGTACTCATATCTAAGTTTGATGGCGATCGGAGAAGTTAGATCTTCGATTAAGGGGAGGAATGTGAGATTAAGTAATCTTAGAGTGTGAGTTGGTTGGGACCAAGTTATGACTAAAAGAGTCTAATGTATTGATGAACCATGTACGTGAAAATGATACCTAGAGAACTGGCAAGTACAGCGGATGGTACCCATGTATCTCGGTAGATGGATCTCTTTTTATATGGACATCAATGATTAGTTGTTTGCAGGTGCAAAAGGAAGATGCAAAAGTTCGAGCATTAATCAATATTATGCAGGTACAAAGAAGAAGCAAAAATGTTTGAGGATGAAACTCAAGTGAGTGTGTTGTGTAAATCAATTTCCCCATCATGCAAGGTTCATGGTCAGCGAAAACCACCAGTAAACAAAGTTTGTGGTCAACTAGAAACCACTTGGTGTGATAATTCCTGAGCATTGTAATGGTTAGGGGTAAGCTGTAAAATCTCAAGGTGATTTATGATGAGGGGAAGCTAGTAAAATAAAGTAGCAAATTGAAGGAAGCCCAACCATATGAAGATAGAAACTGAAGATGATGACATGACTCAGATAAAGACCTAACCAAGACATGTATTCATTAAGGAGGAGACATTGCAGATCAAAGGAGCAACTTGCAGACATATTTACAAAGGCTTTAGCACAAGACCAATTTGAGTATTTGAGAGAAACATTGGGCATTATAAATATTGATGTAATTAGTAGTAGAAATTAGGGGGTAGTGTTGGAGGAATTAATTTCTACCTACCTCATCAACCACCAGACTTCTAGACTGTTTGTCCACCGCCATACCCACAAACAATCCACCAACGGGTCCAGATATTTCCCTCTGAGAACTCTTGAAGCTCGAGACTCTTCCATGGCCTTTATAAATACGAAGCAGATGTATTTGTTTTGATTATTAAGCAATAAGATCAGTTTCTTTTGTGTTATTCTTGTGTGTTATTTTGCTTCTACCCCCTTCAATACCAAGTTCCTATGATGGATTCTGGAAAGAAGATCAACCTGTTCATAAGCAAAATCATTGACATGAATTTTACGATACATATTATAATCATGGTGGCGCCAGAACTGTGTGGTTAAACATTGTTACATTGGATCCAAATTGAGATGATTAATATCTGATACAATATTCAAACACAAATTGGGTTCCCATTCATAAGCCTCAACAGGATTTCTTCGAAGTCAAATTCTGCTTACACTTTTAACTAAAAAGGTCCATTTCTTCTTACACTTTAACTAATGCTGTCAACTGTCCCCTGACAAATCGCTGGCAACAATACGATTTTCGTCAACATAAAATTTCACCTATAAATCCAAATTGGGTCTCGCATATCAAACTTCAATTAGGGCATTTGCAGTAGAGATATATTTTCTTGTTACCGTGGAAAGATATAAAAATTTTCACTTTATTTTCAAGTTCTTAACAAAACCTTTAAATACAGATTTTAATATAAATATTTAATATAATATTTTTTTCAATTTTTAATTAAAAATGAAAAAATCAAATTTAAATTTATTAAACTGTAATTCAAATTAAAAATATCTATTTCAAAACATTAATTTAATACAAGTCAAATCTATCCCATCTTACTTTATTTTAACGTTTTTTATAAATCCAAAACTCTTAAATATAAATTCTTATATAAATACTGAGTTTAAACTGCTAAATTTTAATTAAAAGAATTTGTTTATCCAAAAGGATCTTAGTTTAAACTGCTAACTTTTAATTAAAAGAATTTGTCTATTCGAAAAGATCAAAGATCCTTTTATTTTAGTGCACGTCAGAGTCATCCAATCTTGATTTTAAAGAATCTTTTAAACAACAACCATTAAATATAAAATATGTAGTATAAATTCCTATCCAATTTTAATTAAAAGAATTAAAAATTTATGTATTCCTTATTGCATGTCTAAATCCATCCTTACTTTATTTTAAAAAAATTTCAACTAAAACTCTTAAATATAAAATCCCAATATAATAATAAAATATTTGATATAAATTCTTTACCCACTTTTAATCACACTATTTAAAAAAATCATTTATTCTAAAAGATCCTTTTATTTGAGTGCAAGTAAAAGTCAATATAATCCAAACTTGCTTTATTTGAAAGTGTTTTGTAAACATTCGAGTGTAAACACATCAATCATCCCTTGAACTAAAAATGTTGCGGATAATCCCATACTTGGATTAAAAATGTTAGTTTAACGACAAAAAGGTTGTTGTGTTCTAAGCACATCTAATAAACTAAAAGTGTTGGTGGATAATCTCATATTTGAATTAAAAATGTTATTTTAATAACATAAAGGGTGTTGTGTTTCAAGTACATATATATATATATATATTTCTATTAGAAATATATCGATATGTAGAATTTATAATATTCCTTTATAGTAATTTTTTTTTTTTTTTACTAAAATAAAGTTTATTTGATGTCTTAAAATGGTTTTGGGATATTTTTAACTGGTTTTTGGATTTAAATTTTCAAATTTGGATTAGTTGTCGAAATGATCCTGCAAGTTAATTTTTCTAATTTTTCGATCTAAAAAGTAGTGATATAGATGAAAAATAATATAATGATCTAATCTGGCACATCCATGTGTCTTTATGTTGGTTGCCTTTCTGGTTCCATGTCGATCCATAATAAATTTTTTGTCACTCATGCCCTTGCCTTGATGACTATTGTTTCTCTGAGTTGTGGTGGTGGTGATATGCAACAACCTTAGCTATGGATTCTCTTTATTTGACTCTTCAACATGTGGTTCCTTTGAGACATTTAGCTCCATAGCTTCTTCTTCATGTTTATTCCCTTTGTGAGGCTTTTCTTCAAGTGCTTCTATAGGTTCTTCTCCAACTTTGGACTCTTCATCTAATGTGTTAGTAGGTATTGCAATTATTTTCTTGATAGTGACTTCATCATGTGGCTACTTGGGCCCTTCTTATTTACTACAAGACATATCCCATAGTGTAATCTTATTTTTCTTGAACCAAAACTTCATAAACTTATTTTGGACATTCATAGTAACTGTACCAATTTAGTCCATCCAAGGATATCCCCAAAAAATATCCTCAATATCCATATCTATAGCATGAAAATCTGAATGCAACACATATTTGTCCATGGTAATCTTCAAATCTTTACATTTTTGAATATTCTCACCCTCAACTTATGTGCCTTGAATATGTTTAGGGGGGAATTGCAATATTTTAGCGAAATTAACCTTACTGAAATTATTCTTGCAACTCGGGTTTATAGAAACAATAATCTTTTCATGTTAAATACATTCATGGACTTGTAATATGAAGTTGTCACATGAAAATAAATCACTAGTGCTATTCTTATCCTTCTTCACAACATGAGACCACCTATCTAAAAATAAATTTTCAAATTCTTCATCTAAAAGTGCATTCATCTTGTCAAGGCTAAGCAAATCCCATCAATTGGCCACATTGCCTCTTAAATTTCAACCTACCCAAAATTTTCACTTATTTCCCCAAAATGACTTCCTATTTTTTTATGTATTCTTCAACACTAGGGCTCTGATACCACTTGTAGTAAAAATTCAAAGATAAACCCTTCAACACCAAAGATATCCAAGACATTCACCATAGACAAGACAAGAATATAGAAAGAAGAACCCTTAATGTAGGGTAACATCATCAAACACTCCTTATGGAAGGAATCACTCCACAAGCCATGTTTTCTACAAGAAAATACAATCCAACACACATCCAATACAATGATATTCATGTGTATTTATACTTTCTCATGAATATTCCTAGGGTTCTTATGCGAACTACCCCTTCTTATTATATTTTTTTCTTTTAATTATATAATGAACTTATTCCATTATTATGGTCACATTACATTCATTATCCCTTGAGTACCTTCCTAAATACTCCATATTATCCTCCTTAGATACATTACAACAATGTTCAAGGCTATTAACTTCAACATTTCTTTCAATTAAGTGGTTGAAATGTTGTTTTTGGGAACCCAAGACTAGCTCCCCATTAATCAAAGTAAGTTTGAAAAAAGTGAACTCATTTAAATGCATGGGATAAAAATGCAGTCTCACTCTACCCTTATATGTATTTGTCGCAAAAAAAACTTACTTACCCACTTGACAATAAAGTGGAACTAGGTTTAACTACAAAACAATAAAGCTATGATTGTCTATTAAAAAAAATGGTCAAATTTATCCTTAAAAAAGTTACCTATATTATAAAGTGGAAGTAAGCTTGATTACAAAATATTCATCATTACAAAACAATAAGGTTATCATTGTCTATGAAAAATCGCCATTTATCATTAAAAAAAACATGTCTATGCTTGTCCACGAACAAAATCTATGCTTGTCCACGAATAAAGTCACCGTTCATCATTACAAAAGTAATGTTAGAGAAAATATATATCGAATCTCCTTTTCTTTTTCAAAGAATGGTCAACTGGTTCTTTATTCTCAAAGTTCACCTTATTACATTAAATATGCTTACCGTGTTCACTAGAAAAAAATCTTCCCTCACACCATAATTCCAAACATGAAATGAAAGTTATGCTTATAGTGTCATTATTCCAAAAGTAGATTTTAAAATAAAAAGAGATGAAATCTCTCTTTTACTTTTATTTTTGGTTGTGTATGTACATAAGTAGAGATGGTATTAGATACTAATCCTTACCCTGCTCTTTAGATATCTCTATCGTGCGCAGTGGAAACCCCGCCTGGTACAATATTTTTCCAAACTTCAGGTTTTGCAAAGAAGTGGATTTTATATATCCCTGCTTGTGTTACAGAGAAAATCATATCATGGGGCATTTCGTCTCTGGATTTATTGGTGTGGGCATCGACAAGATTGTCACGAAGTTGAAAAAGCGATGATTTCGTTGTGGATAGGAGAAGGACTGCTTCAAAGAAAAAATCTGCATGATGAGGCTCACTACGACCCATTCGAGACTGGAAGAATTTACGTGAACATTATAGTCAATTGAGGGTGCAATGCTTTCACTTAAATTATTTACCATAATGAAATATAAAGCATTAAAGAACTTACCAGAAAGTTATGTAATTCTTAGTAGACTTAAAAAATTAAGAGTATTTGGTTGTTCAATGATATTAGAGAATTTAGAAAAAAATAAGAGAGTAAACACAAATGTGGAAGTTGTAAAATTATCTACTATAGAAACTGAAAAAGTTTCAAAAAAATTGAAAGCAATGATATTTGCTCCTGAAGCTTGGTTCTACGATGAATTTAGAAACAATGAACTTTTCCTATTTTTGGAAGAGATGTATAGAACTTTATAAATATTCTATAATTTGTAATTATTTTTCTTGGAAGAGAGGTTTAGAGCTTTATAAAAGTTCCATAATTTGTAATTTTTTTTTGGTAGAGATGTATAGAATTTCTTAAAAGTTCTATAATTTGTAAATTTGATTTAAAAATATTAAAATGTTGAAAAGTTCTACAATTTTGATAAAACAATATTAAAATGATATTAATCATTTTAGTGATTTATGTTTTTGTTTTTTCTATTATGATGATAATTTTTATTTTAATAATTTGAAATTATAATGTTTTTATTTTTATATATTATGATTCATTGTTAATAAAGCATTAGTGTGATTTGTGTAGGAAAAAAATAAAAAACAACTACAAAAGTGGAAGTTGCAACATCATTTTTATAAATAATCAATTATAATAAACAAATTTTAGAAAATAATTCAAGAATTAGCTTTATTATAAATTAAAAATAATAATAAGAGATATTTTTTATTTTTTATTTTTAAATTATGATTTATATTTTTATGGTAAAAGTAAAAGTAGAAATTGTAACCATATTTATCATTGATATTAAAGAAGTTTTAATTTAAAGGGTTATTTTAATGTGTTGTTATTAATTTGTTTGACATTTGGCTAATGTGTTA
>ML787585.1:375898-397442 GCA_009831015.1 Picea engelmannii | reverse complement strand
TCATCCAAAGTGAAAGAGATCTAATGCATACATAAGAAGGTTATAATGATCAAATATGACACATACCATGATACCTCGGACCAATTACCTCATGGAGCAAGAGCCTTCTTTGATGCAAGCCCACGCCGGTAGTGATGGAGGCTAATACTGCTGGCAGGACAAATCTGGCTGAGAAAAAGAAGAAGGGTCCTCCAGGACCATGCTCAGGTAGCTCCTGCTCTCGGTACTCCATGTCTAGGACCATGTGGGCCTCGAGACATGATCTCCTAGTTATCCCCAGATATCGGGGATAACATGTACCATGGACAACTATTCTTCTAGGACCTATGTCCGAATTAGAAGAATGGTCCAGGACAACTATTCTTCTAGGACGTATGTCCACAATAGAAGAATGGTTTGTCTCCCTGAGTTCACAGTAGTGACCAAAGTGGGGAGATTGGTACAGGACATACATTTTCCATGAGCTCACAGTAGTGGCCGGAGGGAAAATGGTCCAGGACAGTCATTCTTCTAGGACATATGTTCGAATTAGAAGAATGGTCCTTGTAGCCCATGGCGTAGCTTTCAGCATCTAGGAGGACAGTCATTCTTCTAGGACGTATGTCCGGATTAGAAGAATGGTCCTTGTAGCCCATGACGTGGCTTTCAGCATCTGGGAGGACAGTCATTCTTCTAGGACTTATGTTTGGATTAGAAGAATGGTCCTTGTAGCCCATTGTGTGGCTTTCAACATCTGTTGGGACAGTCATTCTTCTAGGACGTTGAGTATTGTTCTTGTTCTGTGGTTTTGGGACTTTTTGTCTAGTGCGCTATCTTTGGAGAAAGATGCGCTCTCTTGGTTATCTGTTGGTTCTAGTGTTGCTTCGGGAATCATTCTACCTAGCAAAGGTTACGGTGCTTGGGGGTGGCTACATGCCTATGGTTAGCTGACAATATTGTGATATTGTCTATGGTAAAACGATCACATTGAATATTTTAACACCCTATTCCCACCAATAAACCTCTTTTCTGTTGGAAGTATCTTAATTCTGATACAAAGTTTTTGTCAAACACATTGAGGACATACTCCAAACCCCCATATTACTCTTCTATTTGCTGTTGTTTGTTTATGGTCTTGATGTTTGTTTTGTTCATGTAGTTTTCATGGATGAATGAGGTTTACATGCCACAAATAAGTTTCATGTTACAAGCAATTTATTACAGCAGTATGCCAAAGAAATAACTCAACAATAACACACAGAACAGCAATGAACCTTCACCCAAAAGAGATCTGATTTATTATAATACTCTGACCTGTTACAAGTTGGCTATTATTAGAAGCTCAGATCGTCCTCTTCTGAAAGGGAATAGATCCCACAATGCCAAAATTGATCGACAGAAAGTGCAGCTCTCCTCAACTGCAGAAATCGGCTCCCATAGATATGGCTGTAACAGCAACTAAACACCACAAGCTTGCTGCCAAGTTGGTTGCCAAACCCAGATCTCTGCTGCTCCAAAAAGACACAAACATCCAGTGAAGAATTTTGTCCCTATACCAACGAAATCGGCCCAGCTGCAGACAAAATCGGCCCTGGCACTTAAGTTTTGTCTCCCCAGCAAATAACTCGGCCAAGCAACCAAGAAACTCAGCCCTGGTGGTAAGATGGTGGCCCCTCCACACACAACAGGGCCTCTACAGCAAGGAATCCCCCCCCCCCTGCTCAATGAAATTCGGCCCAAGTGGGAAATAGTCCCTCTTATGGAAGAATATGTCCCTCTCTTAATAAGAATCCGTCCCAGCTGCAGAAGACTCCAACCACAGTGAAAACTCAGTCTCTCTAGATTTGGCAGCACCTCCTTCAAGCAAACTCTTCCTCTACACACCAATCGCTGCCTACACAAAATCCCCACTCTCTGTAAATTTGAGCAATGTCTTCAACCAATGGAAATCAATGAAGAATCTGGATGATCCTTCCCTTAGATTGGATAGGGTGGAATCTTTCACCACCGAAACTAGCTTGTCTACTAGGGTTTTGATGCAAAATCCTAACAGACAAGCCACAAGAACTCTCTCCAATCAGATAAGTAAAAATGATCAACATAATGAGAGAAATGAACACTCATCTCTCTTTTATCCTTCTCACCCTTTTCTGACCCCTTTTTACCTTTTAGTGACCTTTTTACCTTATTAACTTTATTTAAAAGATTAAAGTGACTTTTATATGTTAAGGTTTAAGCTATTATTAGGTTTCTTTTATTTCATTAGATAACCATAACATAAATAGGATCACTGAGAAATACACAATCGCAAGAGACACATCATTTATCCTGGGAAACCCTCATGGGGGAGAAAACCCAGCAAAAAACTTCCTTAATATAGATAGCCAATACAATGCCAAGAGATAACTCAAACAAATACAGAAAGTCCTCTCCCAAGAATGCGCCTCTCTCTCTTTCTTCTTCTCCAACTGCAGCTCCAAACTTGCGCTCTGATCATCAAGTGAGTGAGTGTATGTGTCCAAATGAGGCGCTAGCCTCTCTTATTTATACAATCTGGCAAGCGCTGGAGTGAGGTGTCTTTTCACTGGCAGGGTCGACTTCTCAATCTGGGTGGTTATAACCACTTTAATATATTCTGGGGCTGACTTTTCATTTAGCCCATTACAATTAGGGTTTGACCAATCTGCAAAAGGGGATTTGGTCAATTACAATACCCGACATGATCAATCCGCAAAAGGGGATTGATCTAATGAATAATACATCAACAGTAATTAGAATACTCTTTGCAGTTACAATATTTCAACATTATAAAGTTTTATTCACTTTATTTCCCCAGTCGCTTTTTTAACTACTCAATGTCATTTTATAATGTTTCCTTTTTCTCTAATGACATCAAATAATTATTAATTCCCTTTTTGTTTTATCGACTATGGTCTACAGGAATCAGATAGACCACTAAGTTATCCTCCAAGAGCGATCATTTAGAAGGGGACATTACACAAAACCAATCATCAAACACCAATAGGGAAAATATGGAATTGTCATTAGAGAAGCATAAGAGTTCTTATATTTGCATACATGTAAACCATATAGACTACTAAACTTTTTTCTATACCCAAGCTATGTGTCCAATGTCCATGTACTAGCCATGTGAATGTATCCTGTTAAAGTTCAAAATGAAAGACTATGAAAGGCTAATAGTCAGGATTGATTAAGTTAGTCCCTATTAACCTCAACTAGCACTTGTGCAATTGTAAAGTTAAGATCTAGCGAGATTACAACACTGGTATCCTTTCAAATGCATCAAGGCATCGACATTGATCAGGGTCCCTCCCAAATTGACTTCATCAAATTCCAATATCCAAGGATCTAGGGCTTGGATGACAAAGATGACTACGTATTCTCAATCCTTGTGATAAAGCAAGTCGAATGACACTGTTTTCACTCACATGCGAGATGATCAGTTTTGCTCATTTTTTGTTTTTTGTTTTTTTGGAAAACGCTGCTTTTTGAGCATGTCAATAATTAGCAATTTCCACATGTGGCAAGTACAAGTGGATGTCATGATTCCAAGCCAACAGTGAAAGTGTGGTCTAAGGTTCCAATGTTAGGAAGAGTAAGGGGTTAAGAACAGTATCCAATGGTTGGATTGTTTCTTAAGGTGACAAGTGGAAGCTAGTTTGGTGGTTTTTCATGAGGTTTACAAGTGGCAAACCAATCTCCTTATTAGCATGGTCAAGCATAAAAGGCATTATTTCCTTCCTTATCCACATTTAGTGTTTTCCATAGTCTTGCAAAAGAAGAAGGGTATTCGACCTATTAAGCTCAAGTGGCAGCTTCATAATGATTAATTTGAGTCAAAAGGATTTGTTGACTTTATTTGTATATCTTGCCATGCAATAAAAAGCTAAAAAAGACAACGTTCCACCAAATTTATGGGAGGGAGGATTGCGAGAGTGGGGAGACACACATGGGGGACGTGTGGGAGCACCCGCAAATTTTAAATAAATTCAAGGGGGACAGAGGGATGGAGGGGTCCCTAGCATAGGGGTCCCCATCTCTAAAATCATAAAAATAAAAATAATAATGATAAAATCCCAACAATAACAATTCTTCCCATGCAAATTAATCATTGTGCAATCCAGTGGAAACACTATAATCTTGTCGATCCTAAAATCCTGAAAATTGTTAAGTCTATTGAATTCTAAATGGGATACGAAATTCTACTTTCTCCATATGAAGTCCGATGAGGTTGAGACCACTCTCAAACATCCCAAAACAATTAATGATAATGTTAAAAATTTAAGTAAAAGAGTAGAAAAGGAAGATAAAGGAGAATGTCACTTTTAAGAATTTAATATTACCATTAATTACCAAGGTCACAAACTCCTCAAAACTCTATCACCTATCTTTTTTCTGCCTTAAAGGGTCGTTAGACAAAAAATCGGGGGGGAGGGGTGCTCGGGTGTTCCCCTCTTGGGAGGGGGGTGCCCAAACAGCCCCCTTTTTTAAGGGGATGCCTAGATGCCCCACTTTTGGGGAAACACAACCCCCACACTGGGGAAACATTTCTCCATGTGTTTCCCCGAGTTTCCATAAAAGGGAGACATGGAGAAACATTTCCCCAGGCGCTCTCCGCCCCCAGAGCGTGAGAAACGTGGGAGGTGCACCCCTAGCTTGGGGGACTGTAATGTCCCTTTCTAAGTAGAAGCTCCAGAGAGGAGGGCTTGGTAGTCTAAACATCCCCTTTTAGACTATAGCCAGGAAGAAACGGGGGAAACAGGTTCATTTGGTGTCATTTCACTAGAGAATGTTATATTTCGAAAGTGACATTAAGTGAAAAGTAGGGAAAAGCGCAATTAAAGTGATTTAAGCTAAAAAATTAGGGCGCTTAACTGAAAGGAGCTAAATATAGAGGTCAAGGAAGAATTAGGGTTTGAGAGGGTATATGAAGAGAAAAATGACCTAATTCCTCATTAGGCATGTTTATGATTTGACATTTGAGCTCTGAGGAGAAAACACAGGTTCAAGAGAATCAGTGGAGATTGTAGATTCTGGGAGGAAGACACCAGTGCGTTGATTTCGGTGTTGAGAAACACACCCTAGTCACCGGGAAGATCATCCAGATCTTTCATCGTTTTGCAGCAGCAGTTTTACAGGTTCAGACAGCTAGTGTGCACTTCATCAGGGAGAGGACGCAAGTGTTGGGAGACTCGGAGGTTTAGCCTATCTCAACCAGGGAGAATCCATAGATTTCCTTCCGACCCAGTTGAGAGGAAGGCAGGGTGCATCTTTTGAGATATTAATCACCAGATTTCGACAGAGAAATCATCTAGTGCACACCAGTCAACTACTGAGGGCGTAACACTTGGGGAGGCACATTCAGGGTTCTAGAGAGATCATCGAACCAAATCCGGGGAAACCCTTCCGACCCAGTTCAGAGGAGGCCAGGGCACTCAGATTAAGACAGTTACAGCAAGATTCCGACGGTGGAATCACTAGGGCGCAGCAGTTGAGCAGAGGAGGGGCGCAACCCCCAAGGGGATCCCATCCGGTGTTCGTACAAATCAACAAAGGGTCGATCTTCAGTTCGGCAGTTACTGAGAGGGTGCTTGAGGTTAGGGTGACCCAGCTAGGACAAATTCCAGGGTTATCAGAGGAGTTTAGCCAACAAGGTGAACATTCTAGTCTTGCAGCAGTTGCCGTGTGAGTTGTCATGGCATGCAACAGTTCATCATGCTCATCCATTGATCTAGCATCATCATTCATTCTGAGTATTTTGATTTAGCATTGTTATGTGTATTGCAGCTAAGATCCATCTAGTCTTGATCTCGCTGAGAGATTCATTTTATTTCCCCGCATGCGGTTTTGTACTTTTAGCTATATTTCATAATATACTTGGTCGCAGTTGTTGCGTGTTCTATATCTATTGCATGTTTAATTATACATTGTTAAACACAAGAAACACATTCAGAACCATTGAAATACAAAGCAAAAACCCCGCATCCAGAATCCCAAAGAGTATCAGTTTCTGCAGCTAATAGTCGACAATTGAGGAATATATTCCGATTTGCAAAATTAGGGATATTACAGTGGTATCAGAGCTTTAGTCCTTCCAGCCTATGACTAAAGTTACGATGAGTTCAACAGAGGACCGTGAGAACGTAGGTGACGAATATGTCACTTAAAACAGACGCAGGGAAAGGAGGAGACCTAGGGCAGATTATCACCCCTTCGCTCCTAGTTCAGAGGATGAGGAAGAGGCACGTAGGGAAGCAAAGAGAAGGGTAGATCATGAGGCAGAGCGTGAGGCAGAGAGGATGATGGGAGACAGGTATGAAAGGCCAAAAGGTAGTGGCAAAGCACCCATGGACCCAGATGCAGCCTTCATGCAAGTTATTAGCAATTTGGTGATCAATCAGCAGGCCATGACTCAGTCCTTGGCACAGATGGTCGATAGATAGACTACAAGGAGCATTCCAGGCACAAATGCCATGCATGCAACACAAGGGAACTCAAGGGTGGGCAGTAGACCCCATTCACCTACTCGCACCAACACTTCATCGAGTAGGATCCCCCAGCCACTATTCCCTAGCTTCCAGAGGCAGACCACACAGGCAGAGGATATCTCAGAGTACAAGAGAGAGTATGCAGCATTGGGACTGGAGTTCCATCAGGATATGACCTTGGTTGAGTATTGTGGACTCAGACTCATGAACCATCCTAGAGATCCTCAGAGGGGAGGACAGCCACAGCATCAGCACGGAAAAAACATAGATTTCATCCGAAAAGTAGGTAAACTCACTACACCTTCTTTCGACAGATCATCCAAATGCACTGCCATAGCTTGGGTACAGAAAATGGATACGTACTACAAGCTCAACGAGATGACAGAAACTGAGGCCATTAGTTTCGCTATGCTGCATTTGAAGGGAGAGGCACATGAGTGGTGGCACCACGAACCAATGATGTTGGGTCACAGTCACATCACGTCTTACAGGGAGTTCACAGAGAGGATCATGGACAGGTTTGACAGGAGGGATCCAGAGATCCATTTCAGGGATTTAACCCAGTTGAGACAAACTGGCACACCAGAGGCATTCATCACAGAGTTTCAGAGGGTAGTCGTGACAGTGACAGATATTTCAGAGCCCAGATTGATCATGCTTTTCACAGAGGGTCTCATAGAATCCTTGAGAGGATGGGTGAAGGCCTACAAACCTCACACATTACAGGATGCCATCCTGTGCACTAGAGATCTAGCAGACTCAGTGCCAAAAACCAAAACTTTTTCCAAACCCTTTGTGCCACAAAAGGACCGAGATAGGAAACCATTCCAGAGAGAGTGGAAGGGTAAGGAGAAGTTGGATGATGATACGAGGCGTGAGCTTATGAGGAAGAAGCTATGCTTCACATGCAAGGACCCTTGGGTCCCCAGCCACAGGTGCATGGGAAAGGGAGAGATCCATTACATTAAGGGGGCAGCAGACATTGATGAGGAACAAGACAGTGGATCCACTAGCTCAGAGGAGGAGACATCACATGTGGAGGAGCAGCCTCCAAGGAGACCACCGACACCGGTAGGGGCCCAACCACCGGTAGTGCCACAGCGTCATGAGAAGGCTAGTAGACGGGCACCAGCAAAGGGAGGAGTCATAGCAACCCTTTCTGATATTCCAAAGTATGACACCCTTAGGATCAGAGGAACTATCCAGGGAGAGCGGGCAATCGCCCTGATAGATGGTAGGGCAACCCACAACTTCATTGACGCTGCATTAGTCTCGAGGTGAGCACTTCAGACAAAGAAGTTAGAGGGGTTTGATGTTGTAATAGCAAATGGTCACACAGTGGAGTGTGTAGACAGAGTCCCAGACTTGGAGGTAAAGTTAGGTAACTACACCATGAGAGATACATTTTATGTAGTTAACCTGTCTGACACAGATGTAGTGTTGGTAGTCCAGTGGTTGATCACCTTGGGAAAGATTTATACCAACTATCAAACCTTGGAGATGGGGTTCAGACATAGTGAGGGGAAGAGGATTGTACCGAGGGGCATGTCGATAGGGGCACCCATGACAATTTCAACAAAGAGGATGGAGAGGATCTTCTGGCATGGGGAAGTAGCATATGCAACAGAGTGCTTAATCACCACACAGAGGGATTCAGATGACCAGCAATAGTATAAGACAGAGATCATGACTTTGTTGAGTCGGCATTAGCAGGTTTTTGGTCAGATTTCGCCAGGGAGACCACCCGGCAAGGGGTTTGAGCACACCATTGAGCTGGAGGAGGGTGTTAAACCTGTGATTATAGCACGCTATCGTCATCCTAGGAAGTTCAAGGATGAGATAGAAAAAGCAATCAAGGAATTGTTAGTGATGGGACACATCAGACCCAGCAGTAGCCCATCCGTTTCTTCAGTTGTCTTAGTTCTGAAGAAGGATGGTACCATGAGGATGTGTATAGATTACCGCGCTTTGAACAAGAAAACCATAAAAAACCGGTATCCTTTCCCACGCATTGATGAGTTGATGGACGAACTACATGGAGCAGTTTTCTTCTCTAAGATAGACTTACGCTCTGAATATCATCAAATCAGCATCAGAGAGCAAGATATAGAGAAGACGACATTTTGATGCCACTATGAACATTTTGAGTTCCTGGTTATGCCATTTGGGCTAACGAATGCATCAGCCACATTTCAGTCATGCATGAACCATATATTCCGAGATCACTTGAGGAAATCAGTATTGGTATTCTTCGACGACATTTTGGTGTACATCAAGACATGGCAGGAGCACCTTAGAGATTTGGATGAGGTACTCAGCATCATCGAGTCACAGTCACTGTATGCCAAGGAGTCAAAGTGTGAGTTTGGCATGACAGGACTGTTATACTTGGGCCACATTATTAGCTCACAAGGGGTACAGGTGCACCAGGAGAAGATCATGGCCATATTAGATTGGTCAACGCCCAAGAACATGACAGAGTTGAGGAGTTTCTTTGGACTATGCAGCTATTACAGGAGGTTCGTGAAGGGTCTTTCACTATTGGGGGCACCACTCACCAACCTCACCAGACAGGGGGCCTTCATCTGGACAGACAAGTCACAGAAGGCATTTGATGATATGAAGGAAATCATGGGCACATGTCCAGTGTTAGCATTGTCGGATTTCACACTACCGTTTGTACTAGAGTGTGATGCTTCGGGAGAGGGGATCGGCGCAGTGTTGATGCAAGGGGGACACCCCATTGTATTTGAGAGCAGGAAGCTCAGTCAACCCGAGAGTCTGTATTCAATCTATGACAAAGAGGTGCAAGAAATCATGCATGCCTTGACAAAATTCAAACAGTACTTGGTGGGCAGCAAATTTGTGGTCAAGACAGACCATAATAGTTTGAAGTATTTCCTTGAGCAGAAGGATCTCAACGAGTGTCAACAGAAATGGGTGACAAAGGTCCGGGCCTTTGATTTTGACATAGAGTATGTCAAGGGGGAGAAGAACATTGTGGAAAATGCATTGCCTAGGATACCAACAGCTTGTTCATTGATGGAGATTTCAACAGATTGGAAAACCCACTTGTTAGTGGAATATTCCAAGAACAAGTTTGCTTGTGAGGTATTGGATGGGAAGGTACAGGACAACAGGTACAGAGTCATAGACGACATCATCTTCTACAAAGACCAAGTCTAGCTAGTTCTAGGATCAAGTCTCAAGAAGAAGATTGTGGCAGCAATACACAACTCTAAATTAGCAGGCCATCAGGGGTTCTTCAAAACCTACGGGCAGGTCAGAGAGAGATTCTCTTGGAAGGGTCTCAAACAGGATGTGATGAGACATATCAGTGAGTGTGTGACTTGTCAGCAAAACAAGTCAAAGCAGACACTTCCAACAGGGTTACTTCAACCACTTCCCATTCTGGAGCAGAAATGGGAAAGCATATCCATGGACTTCATTACAAGCATGCCCAAGGTTCAGGGTAAGGATTGTATTTATGTAGTGGTCGACAGATTGACCAAGTTTGCGCATTTCTACGTGATTCCGACAGACTACAGCACAGTGCAGGTGGCAAAGCTATTTTTCAGAGAGGTTTTCAGACTTCACTGGTTGCCACAGAACATCGTCAGCAACAGAGACAATAGGTTCGTCGGCACATTTTGGAGGGAGTTATTCAGATTGGTGGGGACAGAGTTGACACCCACCACCAGTTACCACCCCCTGACTGATGGGAAGACGGAGATAGTCAACAAGTGGGTAGAGTATTATTCGAGGAACTATGTGAGTGGACAACGGAGAGCATGGGTAAGGTGGAGAGCACTGTTACAACACTACCTTCCACATGTCCATAGGTATGACCCCATTCCGAGCATTATATGGGTATGATGCTCCCACTTTGATCGACTTGGTTTTTGGAGACAACCAAACTCCCATGGCCAAAGACTGGAAAGTAAAGAGTCAGGAGATTTTCAAGGTACTAAAGGAGAATCTATAGGCAGCACAGAATCGGAAAAAGGTGAGTGCAGACAGACACAGGATAGAGCGTAGCTTCGAGGTTGGGGATCTGGTATTCCTGAGGCTACAACCATACAGGCAGTCATCTCTGAAGAAGAGCAGGGCAGAGAAGTTCAAGCCCAGGTTCTATGGGCCAAACAGGGTCATACGTAGGATAGGCGAAGTGGCCTACGAACTAAAGCTACCAGAGGGGAGCTAGATTCACAATGTGTTCCACGTTTCTTGTCTTAAGAAAGCAGTGGGACAATTCATCATCACTTCAGAGGAGCTTCCACCTTTGGATGAGGAGGGGCAGTTGGAGTTAGTTCCTGAAGAGGTACTGGAGCTCAGAGAGCGGAGGTTGAGGAGCAAGGTTATCAAGGAATGTTTGGTCAGATGGAGGGGGCTTCCAGTAGAGGATGTTGCTTGGGAGTGAGCGGAGTTTGCAACACCCTGGATTGATGTTGCTTGAGGACAAGCAATCTCGAGAAGGGAGGACTGTAATGTCCCTTTCTGAGTAGGAGCTCCAGAGAGGAGGGTTTAGTAGTCTAAACATCCCCTTTTAGACTATAGCCATGAAGAATTAGGGGAAACATGTTAATTTGGTGTCATTTCACTAGGGAATGTTATATTTTGAAGTGACATTAAGTGAAAAGTGGGGAAAAGTGCAATTAAAGTGATTTAAGCTAAAAATAGAGGGCGCTTAAGTGAAAGGAGCTAAATATAGAGGTCAACGAAGAATTAGGGTTTGAGAGGGTATATGAAGAGAAAAGCTACCTAATTCCTCATTAGGCATGTTTATGATTTGACATTTGAGCTCTAAGGAGAAAACACAGGTTCAGGCGAATCAGTGGAGATTATGGATTCCGGGAGGAAGACACCAGCAGGTTGATTTCGGTGTTGAGAGACACACCCTGGTCACCGAGAAGATCATCCAGATCTTTCATCGTTTTGCAGCAACATTTTTAGAAGTTTAGACAGCTTCTGCGCACTTCATCAAGGAGAGGGCGCAAGTGTTGGGAGACTCAGAGGTTTTAGCCTGTCCCTACCAGGGAGAATCCAAATATTTCCTTCCAACCCAGTTGAGAGGAAGGCAGGGCGCATCTTTTGAGATATTACTCGCCAGATTTCGACGAAGGAATCATCTAGTGCGCACCAGTCAGCTATTGAGGGCGCAGCACTTGGGGAGGCACATTCAGGGTTCTAGAGAGATCATCGGACCAGATCCGTGGAAACCCTTCCGACCCAGTTCAGAGGAGGCCGGGGCGCTCAGATTGAAACAGTTACATCCAGATTCCAATGGTGGAATCACTAGGGTGCAGCAGTTAAGCAGACGAGGGGCACAACCCCCCAGGGGATCCCATATGGGGTTCGTACAGATCAGCAGAGGTCCGATGTTCAGTCCGACAGTTACCGAGAGGCTGCTTGAGGTCAGGGCGACCCAGCTGGGACAGATTTCAGGGTTATCAGAGGAGTTTAGCCACCAGGGCGAACATTACAGTCTTGCAGCAGTTTCCATGTGAGTTGTCGTAGCATGCAGCAATTCATCTTGCTCATCCATTGATCCAGCATCATCATTCATTCTGGGTATTTTGATTTAGCATTGTTGTGTGTATTCCAGCTAAGATCCATCTAGTCACGATCTAGCTGGGAGATTCATTTTATTTCCCCACATGCGGTTTTGTACTTTCAGTCATATTTCATAATATACTTGGTCGCAGTTGTTGTGTGTTCTATATCTATTGCATGTTTGATTATACATTGTTAAACACAAGAAACACATTCAGAACCATTGAAATACAAAGCAAAAACCTTTAACCACATCCAGATTCCCAAAGAGTATCAGTTTCTGCAGCTAATAGTCGGCAGTTGAGGCATATATTCCGATCTGCGGAATTAGGGATATTACAGGGACGCATCCCAGTGGAACCCTAAAAAAAGGTGAATAAAGTTGTGTTGGAAGAAAGCAGGAAACCCTAGTCAAGGTTTCCCACATGCCTATTCTGTCAAGCAAAAAGGAGGTGGATCGACTTCTCTGCAGTCAGTTTGCATATCCTTTGGTTTTGGTTGGCAAAGAAGAAGGCGCACAGGTATTTGGAGATCACAATCTAGCAGAAGAGGCAGTAACACAAGTGCTGGAAAAGGGGGTAACACAGCAAGTTTTCGATGAAGTTCTCAAACAAGAATTTGCAACTACGAGAAATACCTTCAGAAGAATAATTTTCCACGGGAAATCAGTGCTAAATGGAGTTTTATAATATGTTTTACTGTGAGATTGAAGGGCAACAAAGGGTGAAAAGGGAAGAAGCATTAGTATTCAGGGTGATAAGGCAGGAAAACAAGGCTGAATTTGTCCAAATCTATTTCATCTGTGTGAAAGGGTTTTCCTCTTTTTTCTGTGGCGAGTTATGTCTTTATATCTCAAGGAATGCACTGAGCTGAGGAGATAAGGGTGGTGCTTCAGGGCCAGCAGCCCGTTTGAATGTTACTTTACTGCTGTAGCTGATTGGTAATGCTGCTTTAAAGAGTCATAACTGGACTTTTTTATTTGCAGGCCTGATAAGAAAGATATGCTCCATAATCACTCGAAAAAATTCCTTTCCTGTAGACTGCTATACCTGAGAACTCATCCACAGCATGATAACCAGTCACCATAATCAGAGTTCAAAGTTGTTTGCTGCGCACACTTTCAGAAATTTCTTGATTATTATTATCACTGAAGGAAACAATCGAATATAAATTTCTTGTGAGAATTTGATCAGGGACATACTCAAAGTGCAATGCAATTTGAGGGTAGCTGGAAAAGCCTTGTCTTATGCTTGTTTCCTAGTGAGCTTCGTTACCCATCATTTTGGGGTAACTCTTGAGGGATCTGTTTGAGAACAATGTAGTGGATTTATTATGGACAGTGATGCATTAGGATATATTTTCATGGACCTGTTATCCCCATTTTGTGGGATAACTAAGGAGATGATCTCTCGAAGCCCTCAGGTTGCAGACATGGAGTACCGAGAGACAGCTTGACCAGCAGTGTCCACTTGCACAGATGGAGACCCACCTCACCACCACAGCTCCAGGTTGATCATGACGGTATCCACCACATCAGCTGGCCTCTGAAAGACATTGGGTCTTGCTCCATGAGGTACAAGTCAGGTATTATGGTGAGTGTCATTTCAATATTTGAGGCATTTGAGTTTGTTACATCTATTACCGCTTTTGATTATGTGACATTTGCTTGGACATTATGCTCTTTGCCCTGTTTCACCTTGGTGGTTGACATTGCGCCCTAGCAAGTGGGTCACCCTTAGGGATAGGTATGCTACTGGGAGGTCCTTTTAACGAGTCATCGTGCCATTCCCGACCATACTTGCCACTTTCCACACTTCATCCCCTCATTTCTTCACCTTTTGGGTTTTTTCGGGTGCAGTAAGTTAGTAACCCAAGAAGGGGTTGTCCCTCACTTCATGGGAAGAAAGGGCTGAAGGTCCAGAGGCTTGTGGCTGGCAAAAGATAAAACCCTGATTATGAAACTTCCAGATGCTCGGCCAAAGACGTCTTGAGAGCAATGAAAAGCTTCTCCTAAAAAATCAAAGACTTGCAAAAGCAAATTAACATGAAGATAGGCCATTCAAAAGCTTTTGTTTCTGTCAAATGCACTTGTTATTCAAGTGCCATTGGAGGGAACAAGTGGTTAATACATAGATAAGAATGGAAGAAAGGATAAGGAGATCTGTATTTGCTCTAGTGATTCTAATGACCAAACTTTTAATAGCGCAGCTGCGTTGCTCGAATTTATTTTTATTTGCGGTTTCTTTTTGTTTTTTCATTATCGAAATCAATCGTTTCATCATACCAATAGAGTGAGACAGATGGATAAATCCCCAACCTATAAATCGTAAGCAATAAGAGTTTGACAAGTATGGTGCGAACGATTATATATAGGAAATTCGAAAGCCAACCCAGTTCCAGAAGCATAGGAATGATACGCCTACTTTGAATACGTGATTATCGACTATACATTCACCAATGTTATCCTTTCGGCTAGTCACGAAGAAACATGATTACGCTGACCCAACTCCATGGAATCATGCCACCCCTAGAGCTAGATCTCATCTCAACCTGGGTTGTGGGTGGGATTAGAAAGAACCCACGCTACTCTAAGCTTGATCGATTCGGGGCAGCCCTGAGCAATATATTAGTAGTGGTGGTGCGCCTCAAGTTCCTTGCCAATGCACTATGTTACCTATGTTCAGCTATGTTATAAACTAGCGCCCTCAGAAGCACGAGAGAGAGATGGATAAGCCAAATGAGGAAAGATCAACCCAACCCAATCTACTAAACCTCATCTGATGCTTTCGCCCACCTTATTCAAGATGGAAATAAATTCCTCCTCTGCACGTTCCAAACCAATCCATCACACCTTATTCCTGGCATTAAGGCAAGAATAGTTGTCACCTTTATCTACGTTAGGTAGGAATTGGTTTGACCACTCGGAAAGAAAGGTAGTCGACTCCTTTTCCTGTCAATCTCAACTCAATATCCCTTTCAATCAGAGTTCTAAACAAAATGAAAACCAATAACATACCTCTTGAAATTCCGCAAGCATTCCATGGAAGCTGAGAAGGAAGTATATCGAGCATTCTCGAATTATATGACATACTCGAAGTACTCTAGAGATTTATCAAGACTAGAAATAACCTTTCTAGATAGAATATTTGCATCCATCCACACCCCTACGGATACCTGCGACTTAACCCGGCCAATCCTACCCTTGGTAAACCGCATCCCGAGCCAGTTGCAGACATTACTGACTTTCGAAAGTGATTTGACGGTGTGTATGAGACTCGAGAACGCACTGCGACATGGCTGAAAAGTGATTACTAGCAATTCGAGCGGAGGCAAGTTCCAACCCGGTTTGTTTTTGGGAACATCTTCCCCGGACCACCCTCTGTCCTAACCATTGTAGCACGTGTGTCGCCCGAGACATCAAGTCCATGATGATCGGCATCCCCTCCAGGTTACCTTAGCAGTCTTCCTAGAGTCCCCATCTTAAATGCTTGCAAAAATTCGTTATAGTAATCTCTTAACCATACACCTCACGGCATGAACTGATGACAACCATGCAGCATAATCTCCACTAGGTTCCCCTAGCTCTACACCACATGTTCAAACTTGGTAGGGTTCTACACATCGTATCGGATTCAACCACATGCTCCACTGCTTGTGCGAGTCCCCGTCAATGTAGTGTACGCAAGAAAAAGGGCGATCTTCAGTTGCTTACTACGTGAATAAATTGCATAATCAATATTGAGGAGGAGGAATTTATTTCTTGCTCGTTAAAAGAAATGCTATCTCCCGATGGCAATGGCGAGGCAAAATCTTGAATCGCGTAAGAAACATAAAGCGAGAGATAAAATCCTTTTAGATTGATCGTTTAAATACCCGACTTGGTTATAATGAATGGAATGAGTTAGCAAGTTACAACATCATCATCATTGGCCACAAGTCTCTGGAAAGGAAGCGGTTGGCTTAGGCTTATGGCTCTGAAGGTCAGGCTCGGCTGGAGGTTGGAAATAAACTCATCGATAGAGGGGGCAATCAAAGAAATATAGTGATCACGGAACGGGTCCTTATACTTTTCGATCCCATTGTCGATGTCATGCCAATTCTCCATGTTCTCTCTTTTCTCGGGGCACAAGAAGAAGTGATCGATAATATGAGGTTCCTCTTCAAGTCGTTGTAATCCAAAATACCATTCTCCATTTTGTGTGGCTAGTTAAGGAATTGAATCACAAGGTTTCAGTCTTTTCATATAATCGAAATGTCTCACCTCCCTCAAAGATGGATCCGTATGTAAGTATTGGGGAAATAAAATAGGCTAAGCACTATCAATCTTTGGAACTATGGACCTTTAGACTTCATTCAGTAGTTGGGCTAAAATATACATAATTACATATATAATAGCAACATTGTCGAAGGTCTTCCACCTTGGTTGGGATAACCTAACTAAAGGGATAACCTCTCCCAACCAACCCTCTCTTCTAGCTCTTTCAGGGGAAGAAATAGAAGTACGGTAATCAACATCTATGGAGTTGTGTCTGTCTTTGCTAAAGCATTATTACATATATAATACATTGTCGATTGTCTGCTAAAGCGTAATTACATATATAATTAATTACTCGAACACAGAGAAGGTGTCGTAAGGCTGCTTTCCTGTTAAGGGAAGGAGAATTCAGTGTCTTGTTTAAGGTCGGACCCATTTGAAGAATAAGAAAGAGGGCTTTAGAAGCGCTCTTTGAGGGGAAGAAATATAGGGTGGGTAAGCGAACTATCGACCTCCCCCCCACCAAATAAGTAAATTAAGGGATAACCTTACCTTCTAACTAGCGATTTGAGGGGAAGAAAGAAAGAAAGGGTGAGAAACGAACGCTCGCCCTCCGAGGGCAAGGACCTTGAAAGCGGTCCTTCCTTATTTCCTTGCTCTCTGTTTGGTCGAGCAAGCGGTTCATCCCCTCACCCTTGCCCCATGAAGGGAGGTCAGGTTATCCCACCCAAGGGAAGGGTATCCATTACGCTATGCTCAGGTAAGCAACTATGATCTATAGTGCATCATGGGATCACCTCCATTTTGTCACTATAGATCTACGTTGTCGTAACAAATTATGAACCTACACACACAAATTGGGTCTTAGGAAGAGTCGTATGAGGTAGCCCATGTATGGTCCAGGAGCCAAGCCCCAGCACACACAGTGATGGTGCGGTGGCTTAGGTAAACACTTATATGTCAGTTGGTCATCAATTGGAAGCAGGCAAGATGATGACGAATTGCGATTGGTCCAAACCTTTGACCTCATTCAACTTAGGTGGCTACCACCAACCCCATAATTTGATAGTCCATACCTTACCTTGTTCGCACAGCGAATGAAGGCCAGGTGGAAGGGTGCCCCTTAGAGAATAGTAATAGTAATAGCAACAGTCAGCAGGCTTCTTCTTGGCCATGCCCCCAGGCTTATAGATACAACATACTCGATCTGCATTATCAAGTAGGAAATTGCATACCATCCGCCGATATACATATAGGAACATGGGTGCACAATATTGAATGTAATCCAGGTCAAGGCACAAAGCCGACTCGAGCTGCGGGAACCTTCGCTTAAACAATGAAGAAACCTAGGAATGCACCACAATGTCTTGTGCGGTTACCTTCGGGTGTTGAAAAACTCATAGATCCCCGATGCCGAGCCACTGTTGGTATAGTTCCCAATCCCAAACATGGTGCACGGAAGAGAAGCTTGGCAGGACAAAGCCGATGGTTAGGCAGACGCCCCATTGTTCGGGGTGTGGCTATGAACCCGGTGAATCATCCCCATGGAGGAGGTGAAGGACACACGAAAGGAGGTAGACCTTTGGTGTCACCTTGGGGAAAGCCCACCAAAGTTGGATTTTGAACAGTTGTGGGGAGACACAGAAATCAGTTTGCGCCACGACGATCTATATGGAAGGGCAGTTTCGTCGATGCTTTCTCGTCGAAAATGAGGAGCAAGAGGGGTAATCTTTCTAGTAGGAAAATTCGGTCACATAGATCTCCCATTTTGCCAGAATCTGTTGATTGCTTTGTACAAATTTATAACGGAAAAAATTCTACTCGTTGCAAGATCACTAAAGGAAAGGTTGGTCATAAATTTGGAGAGTTTGCCTCTGCACGGAAATGAAAACCTCCAAGAACCTATATCAGGTCGAGGAGAAAGGGGAAAAGGTAAAATACGGCACGAAAAGTCAATCCAATTTCAGTCAGGCTGAATCTGAATCGTAGTTCAGATCCAAGTCAGTTTAGTGAGGCCGACCGCAAAATTCACCGAGTGAATTGCCCTTTCGTATGGATAGATAGGGGGACGTTGCAGATGTGGCAGGATGGACACAACTTCTTTGCCCACCAGAAGACCCAATGGAAGCACTTACCTGAGCTCTAAGGGATGAATCATATTTCTTCCCCTAAAAGAGATAGATAACGTTATCCCTTCCTTATCTAGCTCAGGTAAGGTCACCACGAGTTCCCAACCATTACGACCGCTCTGTGGGGGATTTGCCCCTCAGGTGACGACTGTCCATGTTCATCGGCCCAGCCTTCCCACACTTTAACCATGTCTGTCCCCCCGCTCAGACCTCACGCGATGTCTTCCTCCTGGCGGAGGCTCTGCTAGCTCAGCAGCTCCACGACCTGTGTTCCAGTCTCAATTCACATTTGCGTAGCCTGCTTCATGCCCAAACCTCCACCTAGCTTACTTCTGACGGATGCGGCAGCTGTGGCGACTGTCTCCACGTACCAGTTGTCGTCTCTCCTGCAGTCGCAACCACCTGCAGCGACTGCTCTATACACTAACCACGTCCACGATTTCAACGCTCAACCCTTCACTTCTCTTGTCGCCCAGTCCTCTCGACGAATCCTCCACAGTCAAACCTTCACGCTGGTCGATCCACACTTCCCGTGTGGCCCTTGCCTCTACCCAGCAATCTGTGCTCGCAACTTCCACTCGCCACTGTTCTCGGTTGCTTGTTACAACCTCCTGCTATCACCTGACACTGCTAAATCTCCTTCGCGGCTACTCCTACACCCGTTGGATTTCTTAGGAACCATCTCTTCACACTGCCACACGACCTTACCTTTGCTTGCGCAGCTTCAAGACCACGATCTTTGTAGTATGTATGTCATATAGCTACGGCCGTATTTTGCT
Organism: Picea engelmannii; assembly: GCA_009831015.1. Classification (NCBI taxonomy): domain Eukaryota; kingdom Viridiplantae; phylum Streptophyta; class Pinopsida; order Pinales; family Pinaceae; genus Picea; species Picea engelmannii. The sequence goes on along the minus strand of ML787585.1, from coordinate 378,238 downwards.
CGAATTTTTTTTGTTTGAGTTTTACCCCGCAAACGCTTAGGAGGCATTTCCCCACCTTTTTTCCTGACTTTAGGCACTTTTACAAAATTTGGCTATTTTACCTTAGCCAATTAAATGTTGTCTTCTAACTGACTTGGACTCCTCATGGACACTGGCCTAGCAAAACTTGTCCAATTGAGCTTAAACTTGGTACAATGGTGTAAAGGGTCATGACCCATTAGATTTGAGTACTCATACCCTTATACAATATCCCCAAGGACCAAATTTTTACATTTTACATCAAAAATAATTAAAAATTCTCAATTTCTGGAAATTTTAATTATTAAAAAATCCTATCAAAACTTAACGGAATTCCGCAAGACTCTAGGAGTTGTCTATCATGGTCATATACAACACTTCTAAAATTTAGTTACCCACTCGGCTCGATCATTAGAACGTCTTTCACCACTTCGGAGGATTTTGTGAGTGAAAAACTCAAGGATAATTAAAATTACCTGGTAGGCAAGATTAATTACCTAAGGAAAAAAAACACTCGATGAAAGGACTTCCCTAATGATAGAGTCCCAGGCAACTAACCTAAAAAATGATCCATGCTAACATATTACATTATTATCCCACGCAGGGGAGCGGACATCCCGATTACAAAATGTTGGGGCAGAATTGCCATGCTGAGCCAAAAGGTCTTCAAAACTTGTTGTACCACATGGTAAATATCTTCATAGTACATGACGTTGACCCCTAGTCGAAATAGGTGGTCAACACCCCCTGAGCGTGGGAAATGGGGGGGGCGTGCCCCCCACCCTGGAGAACGCGTCCCCATTGCTTTGTACATGGAATGATTTGGTGGTGGTGTTTCCTGTGATTTGGGATCACTTGGCATGGAAGGTAGGAAATGTTGAACAGATTAGGGTGGGAGCAGATTAAATCCTGGGGTGTGGAGAAAGGGTAGTTTTTCCTGATGAGATAATGATCTATTTACAGGACAAGGGTATCTTCAATCTTCATCAGGTTGGAGATCCCAATCAAACTGATATTTGGCAGCAGGGTTGGAAGTCAGCTCAGTCATTAGGTCTCGAAGAGCTTAGGCTGAATTACAAAATAGCTTTGTAACAGGTATTAAAAAGGACATATCAGATTAATGGATGAAAGTGACTCAGTGGCTTAGGCCAAAAACAAATCTCTTGGACTGTAGACTGCCCACTTGGGCTGTAAATCTATGTTTGAGTCTGATCTTCGAGAACCAATCTGGTGGTGGAAACAGATTTGGAAAATCAAGGCTCCAAAAGAGAGACACATTTTTCTCTGGATATAAAGCATTGACATGGGAGGTTTTGCAAAAGAGGAACAGGCATGAACCTGGGATATGCATGTTGTGTAGGAGGGAAGCCGAAGACATTTCTCATCTGGTGATTAATTATTCTTTTGCAATGCAGGTATGGAATGAGGTAGAGTCGTTGACAGGGACTCCTAAGGCGTGGAATGCCAATTCTGTGGAGACATGTTTGAGAAGCTGGTTTGAAAAAAAAGAATTAAAAGAGTTCAGAGCTTTACCCTGTTTAGTTCTGTGGGGAATCTGGTTGGCCCAGAATGCATAGATATTTGAAGGGAAGCATGTTCCACCTTTTCAAATTCTAGCACAGGTTAAGTCTTTGATGGTCTATTGCAAAATGCCAGTCAAACAGAGGCCAGTACAACAGGTGGGCGAGCTAAATATAGATAGATCACAAGCCTGGGGATTTTTTTATGGAGCCAGGCAAGGCCCAGACGAGTTTAGTAGTGCTCAACGTATACTTCATTTGTCTGATTCTCATTGTATAAAATTCAGAGCAGCAGTAGGCCAAGGGAGTAAAACTATGCTGAATTTATGGCCTTGAGAATCCTGATTATACTGGCTCTGGAGAGGAATGTGAAACAAATTCATATATTTCGAGATTCATCATTGGTTGTCAGCAGGATGCAAGGGACTGCTCAGATATCCAATTAACATCTTTGGCCTATTGCAGAGCACTTGAAGGAGGTTTACCGTTTCACAGGCTTTCGTGCTTATCACTTTTTCCCATATTTATCAGGAACTTAACATGGAAGCTGATACTCTCACAAAGGAGGGACAGGTCTTGGCAGAGGGTTCCATTATATTGGACGAGAATAGGGATGGGATCCCTGTTTCTTCTGTGCACAATATATGATGTGGAACTGGTCTGTAACATCCCGCTCTGGCGCACTTACCAAACTTATTCTTTGAGGACACTTGCTCGCAAGTGATCTGGATTTTTATGATGATAAAACTTTTTCCTTCATTATGATGCATTAAGTTATATGACAGGATGTTTTTACTACTTT
>ML787585.1:341133-358457 GCA_009831015.1 Picea engelmannii | reverse complement strand
TTGATAAACCCTATATGGTGGAATGTCCTGGATTACGCGCAATAAATTACTAGGAGTTAGCAAATGAGGGCTGATGCCCTTTTAATTTAATGTTGAACTTGGGTGTTCGTGGTCGGAGTCATCTTGACACGCGCCTTACGTAAGGGAGGTATTTGTTCTTCTTATTTATGTTGTACTTGATTGCCTTCAGTTAGTTGCTTGGTCTGTTGTGTCGGGTGGGATGTAGACACCTCCATGTTCCTCAAAACAGTCGCCAGCCCTGAGACCTTAAATGGTTAAAATCGATGGGAACCTGGACTTGAGCGTTGATTATGTGTCTTGGAGGTCCTAACCTTGCAGGGTAGGACGGGCGGGTGGTCAGTTTACTTTTGTCGCTAAATGTTTGCGTTGTGCACCTTATGCCTATGGTCGTATATTGTTTGCAGTTACTCGTCGTGTGCCTTTAGTCTTCTTGTGATGAACATCGAGGTTGCGTCTTGTTGGGTGTCAAGGGGCGGCGTAGAGTCAAGTGTGTTGTTACTTCTACACGCGTGCACACACCTTAAACAAAAAAAAAAAATTTGCACCTGCTACAGAGTTGTTGTCGTAATGACAGGTTCGTTACATGGTCTTTTCTGTTTTTGGAGAATACCTCTGTTTTACTTAGTTTCCTAAGGCGCTTTGGTTCTTAATATTCAGATATGATAGATTGTTGTATGGAGTCTTATGAGTTTTTTGGACAGCATCCTTGATGTAACATTCTGTTTATAATATTTGAGATGTAAATTTATAGGCACTTTGGAGGTCTGTTTTGGCTTTGAAGCCAGCCTATGTGCTTGATAGAAAAAACGTTTGGGAGGGATGATCTCTGCTTGGTGCAGAATTGTGTATCCCTGATTTAGCTTCTATGTATTGTTCTTTTTTCACTTGAGGAATGTGATTTCCATTCTCTCTTTTGAATATAAACTGCAATTTTTTTCCATGGAAAAAAAAATTCCATGATTCCCATCATCTCTTTCTAGTACTTGAAAAGTATGGAAACATTGAAAAACACTTCCATAAGTATGGAAACATCGAAAAACACTTCCATCATTTTCCACAAGAAAGCTGCAAAACTTGATTAGTTTGTGTCATCTCTCTGTATATTTACAAGTGCAGATAATTTTGCCACTGATATGTGTAGAGAAATAATTTATCTATTTCATAAATATGAATGCACACCTCGACTCTGTTCATCAAATGTCATCAAATGATATTTAAATATATGGTCAATTTTTTAACATTGTTCTGATATTCTAGGCATTTCACTAGGGAAACAGACAGTAGCTCTCACCTCCAAATTCGTAGCAAGCTTTTTATCTGCCTCCATTAGAGACCATTGCATTTCTTTGATCTTCTTCTCCATCTCTTGTTTAGTATCAAGAGCCACTTTAGACTGTCGCTCATTCTCCATAGTTAGTACATCCACCTGAATTTCAAGCTTGTGGCAAAGACTTTTGTAATCAAACTCCTCCCTCAGCTTCACCATATTTTCCACTTTCATGGCCTACAAATGGAAAATTTAAAAAGAATCTAGCATCACTTGTTTAAACAATGACATGAAAAGCTGAAAGATGCTTTTCAAAAATGTTCAGAGCATAGCATACAATCTAATACATAGAACAAAAGCTTTTAGTTATTCTTTTTTGAGAAATAATTCTTATAGAATCTCTTTGGCTAAGCTGCCATCCTGTGAGGGCCGTATCTATGCCGTTAAAGTCACCCAGGACTTGCACCTGGCCTCATCCGCACCCACTCGGGGGGTTTTAAACCCCGGTCTCCATGTTAATACAAGCCCAATCACCTCGCTGCTTGCTGCTAGACCACACTCCCATGGGCTCAAAGCTTTTAGTTTTAAATGGCATCATCTTAAATTTCATTTGATTCTCTATTTTAGCACTGGTAGCTATTACCAGTAAACAGTGAATTTTAAATAAAACAAAAAGTCTATGCTAAAACAACCAACAATATACAAAACGGTACTAATCTTATGACTCACTCTCTGACCAAACATAATTGTGCTTGCCGTCTCCCCTCGATGCCGTGGCGATGGTCCAACTGTTATAACTAATGAAGTCCTTGCAGAACCTGTTCATCGTGGGGAAAGATTTAGCACCAACAAACAGGCTTATTATTACATTGACCTCAAGTCTGAAAGGTAGATGGAATTCCATATCCAGAGTTCAATCAGCAAGTCCCACACTTCAATGTGAAGAAAAAATCCATCTTCAGTTTAATTTATACATTACAGAATTATACTCAAAAAAGACACATTAACAAAAGCACAACAAAAATCAATGGCAGGGAGATAATTCAATAACCTCCAAATGAGTCACGAAGCAATCTAGTCAGCTTTGAATCCCTTATAGGAATATGGGAACTATTTTCAGCTAGTGCATTGATGCATTTTCCAAGTGCTGTGAGGGAAAGATTAATGGATTTAGCCTCTTCCAGTGTATGACCCTCACTACCTGCCAAGCATAACCAAAATTCAATTAGAAAAGGTCCAAGAAGAGTCATGCACAGCCTCTGTGAAGCATTTATATTAACAACAAACCTATACAAAATTTGGTTCAATTTAAATGTAAGTCTAATATCAAAAATACATATAAGCAAATAACAGGGCAAGCAACAGTCCCCAAGCTGTAAACACCAATACCGACAACGGAATACTTTTCAGGTGTTCAATCATTCAGTTCTAGCAACAAACCTTGAGTCTCAAAGGACAGTAAGTTTGCCACCAGTTTGCCTAGCAGCTACTATCAAAGAAAAATCCAGTAGACAAGCAGCATTGCTTCCATTTGATATTCAGAGAAATGAAAATGGAAATGAATAAACAATTGAAAAAGACAAAATAGCTGCAATGTATTGATATTAAGATTACAGACACTCGATTAGATGGTTATCCCAAAGGGATAAAATAGGCTTTTGCTGCTGTGAGACATGACAACTGAAATTAGTAATGTAGGACTTGGACTCAACATTGTACAATGACTCGAACAGCATCCTGAATTGTTGACTGAGGAAAAGCTTGGAAAAAAACTGGTAAAAAACTTGCTAAGATTTTTAAAATGCATAAAAAAAATTTCAACTAAATTAAAGTATATTTTCCATGCATTAACACCATCTTTCCCCTCTGTTGGCACAATGAAGCGAAGTTCTCACTCATGGAAATTAATTCTGCAAGAAAAAAAGGGCAAGATGAGAACCAAAAGGTCACTTTAAAAACAGGTATTTTCCCCCCACCCCTGCAATTTTTTTTTTTAAATTGGCATATTCCTAATTTTTATAAATTGCAAGTCTGCCAATTTTTCAGGCCTAGTTCTCATTTTGGCTTGGACTTGGTGATTAATCAGCGAGTCCTGCAACACTGAAACACGTTGTATAACCCACTATATGCCTATTATATTAATAATTATAGCAAATGCATCATGCAGTTTCTATCTATCGTACTCACAATTAATCCTAGTATTTCTTGTGATTAAAAGAATGTACATTAAGCCCCCGGGGGGGCAGCTCAATTGGCAAGTGCCGTGAAAATGAAGTTCCATGAGGTTTCGAGTTCAATTCCCCCCGACTTACCTTGTGTGCCGCGTAAGGGGCATCGTGGGCACACCTGGAGGTTATAGTGGTAGCGGTTGGATAACACGGCCACGTGTAACGCAAGCACGTGCCCAACTAGTTGCTGATTCCTCCAGACACCAAAAAATAAACAAAAAAAAAGAATGTACATTAAAAAAATCATCAACCAAGACCATGTACCTTCAAAACTTATGCCCGTTGACTTACATATAGCCCAGCATAATCCACCTGACAGTGTTTCGTCCTTTTCTTGGAAAAAGGGAGTAAAGACCTAAAGGCCTAAAACCTTAACAGTAAATCTTAAGATTGCAACCTCTAGAATTGTTATAGAAACTCGTTTTTCTCTACATAAGAGATCGGTTACAAAACTGTAAAACGGAGCCATAAATCAGTTTTTTTGAAGCACCAAATCCACAAAAAAAAATTGACTCTGATGATAAGGCTTGTTAGCCTTAGGAATTTACAGTCAAAGCAGGCTGTCTTCCAATTTGGAGAGTGTGGGCAGAAGTTTGAACAAGGAACCTACGGAGGTAATGAGATAGCATATTTATGAACATTACCGATATGAGCACAGTACCATGAATGTGAATACTCACACACAAGAGAGCAAGTATGCAAGTATTAGAGGAGATTGCAGGAACTGTGCACATCTCTGTACACTGATTTGTAGTAAGACATATATAAAGAGTAAAAAACTAAGTGATCATGTTTGACCCACTATATGCAATTGTCGTTTTCAAAAAGGGAAATATGTTTATTCCAAAGTAACAGTTACGCTTCTAATTAGCCATATATTTGATAGTTACTTACATTAACCTACTAAACTGAAAAAAACCCACTAAAATGCAAATGTATTCAATATTCACAACACATGACGAACACAATGAAAATCCCAACAAAAGTGTTAGAGACTAAGGTGCTCATCATTCCCTCCCTAGTTGAAGACAAAATTGTCCACAATTTATGCTTAAATGAAGAAGCTACTGCTCAAAAATGCATTGTGATATAGTTAAAGGGACTCTTGTTGTTCAAGGTATCTGAAAGGCCTAAGAGGCTCATTAAGCCGTCCCTGAATCAGAAAGGCCAAGGGTTCAAATTTGGCCTGTCTTTTAATAAACAGTCTCTACGGTGGTCTCCTATCCTCCTACATGAAGGAAAAACTTTGGCCAAGTCCACATGGTTCTTAGCCCTTAGATTTTTCAAAAGAATTATCAATACAATTCAATACTTATTTGACTCTAAAACTAGAGATTGGATCCCTTGGCCTAAACTGAAGAAGCAGTCCAAACTCACTAGCCCTGATAGACCAGTCTTTTAATAGGTCAATGAACTTAGTCCAAAATCTCTTTTAATGAAGCTAGGCCTCCAATCTCCAGCCGCTTGATAAAAGGAATAAATTGGAACAAAGCCAAGGATAGCAAGAAGTATAAACCAGTTGATAAATACAGATGGCTCTATCATAAACCTGTGTTAGATGCTCATCTAAACAAGTTGTGGGGACTAAAATCCAAGCAAATGACTTGGCTTTTCAGGTGGCACAATGTCTGAAAACCTCTGGTTGAACCAAGGCCTTTTTTCTCCTTGTCCCTTATCCTAGGTGGGTTTGCCATCAATCATACTGGTCCATCTTGGAATTCTCCAGCCCAAGCTCCCTTTCTACTAGCAACCCAGGAGTCTTAAGCATCATTTTTGGTTCTGTTGTTTTGCTAAGTCAACCTAGAAACTGATCTCTAATTTTTGTGGGCAACTCCTCCCTGCCCTATTTCCTACAAGAAATATAAGCATGTCATATTGTTATCATACAAGCCATAATATATTAATATTTTATGTTTATTAGTCATGAATTAGGACTTAAGTAGCAAGACAATGAATAGGATCGTGACAAGGAAACATACTAATAATTGATGCTGTGTGCCAAACAGGGAGATGAAAAAGAGAGAATTAATATAAACTCTTAGGCAAATTTTCTGCACAATATAGTTGGAAAAAGGATTTCCACAAGTATATGTAAAAATTCAGGGTCAAGACTCAAAGTCCACAACTGAACCATTTTCTAAAGCGAGAGTTGTACACAAAAGCTGCATTACTGTGAGGTTGTCAATGAGCTTAGTATATGTGTTGTGGCCCACCTACAGAGATTGGGAAAGCTACATGTGTGTGCAATGAAATTAATGTAAAAACCAAAATAGCTCAAAAGCAGTTTCTCCAACCTGCCTATTGCAAAATTTGAAAAATGAACTTATCACTCTAAAATGGAAACTCTTCAAATGCCTCCTTGGCTAGCTCTCTACTGCTATAAAAGAGCATAAAAAAAAAATTAGCACATTTAACAAACATGTCTTGACAATGGTCTAAATTAATGATAAATGTGTTCAAAATGTCCACTGAAATCAGCCATCAAAGTACGAAGGAGAACACACCAGATTTGTTTATTCTCTCTGACCCCGCAAGGTCAACTATAAGCAGCTTGCTTTTTCTGATGAAAGGCATGCGATGCCCTTTTGATAACTCAAGACTGTTGCCATTCTCATTTGGTAAAGGTAATTCATTTTCCTTCTTCTCCTTAACTGACTTTTTTATACATACCTGGAGAGGCAAAATTAAAATCTAATTATTCAACCAGATACAAGTTGCACAAAAAATGTGCATAATGTGGCACGTGCCCAAGAGCAGCTAAGAAAACCTATGACATAAAATAATTTCCTTCATATTTTATTACCAAGAGAATTGCATGGCTTCGTGAGGATTCAGTGTTCATCTTTGTATTTGATGCAAAACGATTTAGTTCGCCAGTTTTTAAAAGTTGCACAAAACTTCCATGGTCATGTACTTGGACCATTGTGGCTCCTGGCAAAGACACATCGCCAGTTTTCGGATCTTCAACAATTGTGATATTGTCTCTTCCAGGTGCAAGTAGATCTTGTACAGTCTCCAAATACAACTGATGCAGGACCATGATGACAAAAATAGGATGTAAGTCACCATATAAAGAAACCTCAGATGATGAAAATTCTCAAATAACCTTAGATTAGGTTACAGGTATATACATTGCAAGTTTTTATGAGCAACAGATAGAATTATCCTCTTTACAAAGGTTGCCATCCCTGAAAACCGAAGGCAACTAAAAAACACAAGACTGTGTAAGTAGTATTCTGGCTATATGAAAATGAAATTCCTTCCTTACAGAAACCTACACTTAGTGGCAAAAGCTTTTGAATGTGTACACTGTACAGTACAAGCTATTTTACAGACTACAGTGATTGTCATATTGTAGCAAGAAATACATGGTAATTTGATTTTTCTGATTAATTTGTAGAAGATTAACTGTAGCAAGCATAGTATTGAACACCTTAATCTGATTGCATGATATCAAGTTAAGACTCATAATTACCCAATGAGCGCTATGCAGAATCAGTTGAATCAGGATTCAGAACACTTGCCATTAAATTAGAAATATTAGGATTCAGGAACGTATATGACATATGTACACCACAGCTTTTTGAAATAGGAAGCTGCAGTGATTTATTCCGTTCTATATGATGCAGAAATTGCAAATATCTAAACCAACAAAGCACCACAAAATGCAGCAGAAGCCAATTTTAGTCAATGTCCTTGTCTCCGTGAAATTTTTGAAAGAATGTATAAGTAAACATGCTTGGAGGATGACAAAAATTGAAGATGAAATAAAGAATAAAATTCCATAGACAAGAAGAAAGTTTTCAATTTTATGTCAGAAGTGCATGATTTTAAGGATGCATACAAGCCCATCTTTCCTATCCTTAATCATTAAGGTTATTAATATCATTGTAGAATAAACAGGAAGCTTACCATTGCTTTTGATATTGAGCAATAAATAAAAGGGGAACAGGTAGAGCTGATATATACCACGGTCCACTTCATCCTGGACATAATTAACTGACATCTATACTGCATTCAACTGTCCTTGTGTGTTTTACTTTTCTTGGATGTCAAAGAATTATTCCAACTTACAAATGAATACCATGGACGATCAATAATATTGAAATTCTTCTAATGGTTGGGAATTGTAATTGCAATGTGAATGAGAAAAGAAAAGGTATGTTGCATTTTTAGAATGACCCTAACTCTGAGTCGAACATGTGGTTAAAAGGGACCTGTGGTACTTGAATATCAAGCAAAATTCAATATTAGTGGGTTGAATAGTCTATAAATACTAATTCATGCCCTAATTTCAGAATGAGCTTGGTTTTGGACTTGGATGGCTCCTCCAGTGAGATAACTGCAGGCAAGACTCTGCATTGTGTTGTATTCAATATTGAATCTGCTTTTACTTCGCCTGTGATTGTTCTACTATGAGGCCCTACAATCATTTTTCTATTAATATAATTGTCCATTATTTTATGTGCTTTATGTCATGTCCTTCATGTTACTGTGCTTACCTACTCTTAAATATATTCGAAGATTTTTATTATGTACCCTAACCCCTATGGTCATTAACATCTTCATAGCTGTGTAACCTAACTCCAGGGATATTAACACCTTTATCGTTATGTACCCTGTCCTGGGTCCTTAAGACCTTCACAGTTTAAATCCTGCCTTTTGAGTTAAACAACTGAAAATAAACTATACCTGGAAATAAGAAACAGTGACAGTGTCATGATTAGGGTTCACATCAGCCAAAATATCCTCTAAAGCCCGAACCATTATTCCTCTTTCTGCAGAATCTTTTTCACCTAGTTGACCCAGAGTAAATGTCTTCCCTGTCCCCGTCTGACCATATGCCATCACTGTTCCATTGAACCCATTCAAGACACTCTGCAAGAGGAGATGGACATAGATCATTAAATTAATTGTGAGTAAATTTCATTAGATTAATTGTGAGTAAATTTTTTAAAAGTTAAGGGAAAAGTTTATGGCAATTGTATCCACCAAACTAAAGATAATTTAGACCTAGCTTACCGTTGTTTCTGTATCGAAATTTAACTTGTATTATACTTTAAACACATTTCCTTCAATACAACGAGAAATAACTTCGTTTTAGCTAAAACTTAAGGCACTTTCATCATGTCCTTCCATGTTTCCTTAAGATGGATATTGATGTAAAATTTACAGAATACACCTTGTCCAGTCCATTTAAAGCAATTTGACAGTTGTCCTATTGCAACCATTGCTATTGACTAAGATATATTTGTCCATCAGATTATACTTGGCTCACATTTTGGCACTTCTGATGATGGTCAATCAGTACATACTGGCATGGAAATTGTCTAACAATCACGTGATCTGCCTTTGAAAATAATCTGGCTAGGAGTTTACCTCAACCACAGGTTTGGCAACTACTTCATAAACACGCTTTTGAGAAGCTGTTTCCGTGAAGACCTCATCAAACTGGAATGTGTCCAAGTCCCAGTTGTTCTTTCTCAATTTCAATCTCTTAAGCTGCATATTTACACAGGTGTACGCTTTAGTGCTAGCATTGACTTTGAGAAAGAAAATCCATATAAAACAGACGATAAGCTATGCCAGCAGATATTAAGGTGTATAAATTGACTTTCTCCATCAATTTTTTTTTATCAAACTTCAACATGATAATCAGCAAGGGGTTCTGTCAACAACACATCATATAATGTCAGATCAGTAATTTTGAGACTTCGACACAGTACATTTGGAATCAAGTAATCTAGGTTATTAATAATGAACTGTCAACGAAACAGCAGATATTAAGGTGTATAAATTGACTTTCTCCATCAATTTTTCTTTTATCAAACTTCAACATGATAATCAACAAGGGGTTCTGTCAACAACACATCATATAATGTCAGATCAGTAATTTTGAGACTTCGACACAGTACATTTGGAATCAAGTAATCTAGGTTATTAATAATGAACTGTCAACCAAAGTTTCGTGGTTGGAAAGAATACTTTGCAAATTATGATGTACATATATATAATTTACTTAGAATAGAGTTTGGGAAAATCTACCGGGCACTTCTCCTCATTTCGAGGATGGTACTTGGGGTAAACCAGATTTCGTAGAAAGTCAAGGCTTTTTTCAATAACAAGAACTTAACATGTCATTTGAGGGAATTGAACCTGGGTGGGAAAAAACAACCCTCAACACAAACCACTCGGGCTAAACCCAATTGACCTATATATATATATATAATGGACGAATTATATATAGAGCTGAAATCTGAGGAAGTGAACGGATTCACATGCAGCTTGGTTTACAGAAGTTTCAGAAAGAACTGAGAATTCACATTTTTGAAAACGTATAAAACATCATTTCATTTCCACCTATTTATAAGGAAAGGAGAAAACAAATGCAAACCTATATTTCAAAATGTATGAACAGAACGAATTCGACTTTCATGAGGAACATGTTTCTCGACATCCTTTCCCATCTGTCTTGAATTTAGAAATCAGGAGTGGAATCATCACTCGGAAACTGACTTCTTGATTTGTAGTTTAAAGATGTGCAAATTGGACCTGACATTATGCAAAATGTTTAATATCAAAGTACAAACATAGCCAGCAGGACATCGGGAAGATGAAAAAGGTACCTCAGGTTGCAGCTCAACACAGTCCGCGAAATCGGCATCTGCAATAAGCTCTTCCGCGTTCCGAGGTCGAAGCCTCACCGCCACTCTTACTCTTCCTGAAACTGTACCGTGAATATTCAATTTCATATCACGACATTCAAACAACTAAATCTAATCCCTCCACATACGTCAAAGGCCGGTGGGTTTTCTCATGCTTCGAGGCTAAAATGTGCTTCGAGGCTAAAATGTTGAAAACTTCAGGAAAAGATGAAACTGGAAAGATTTGTAGTTCAACGAACTGCGCATTAAAGGATTAAAACTGTTTAATGTAGAATTGAAAATAAGGCTTAAATGAGAAAGAAAATCTATCCAAAAGTGCGAAATGGAACCTGAAGAATCATCCTTGACAGGCTTTGAAGGTGAGCTGGTAGGACGCCTTGAATTCGAGGAGGAGGAAGAAGAAGATCCAGAGGCAGACTTGGAGCGCCCGGTTGGCGAAACTGAAGAAGTGGGGGAGTGGCCTTGGCCATGCAGAGGACCTGATGACCTCCCACCTTGTGAGCCTGTCCTCTCTACTCGCGTCATTACCATTCCACGCCCACAGACACTCCTACTACTTGCAGAATCACAAGAAGAAGAAGATGATGATAATGGCCTTGTATTCATCTACTCCATCCAATTCTTAGCACGACACTCGGGCTCTCTTTAACTATCTATCTGCACCTCTGCTGATTCTACATTCCCCTCTGCTGTGCTGTAGCAACAGAAGAACAAAGGAAGAACAAACGGCAGAGGTAATCCATATCTTATTCCCTGCTCTTTGGCTGGCTGACGCTGTCTAACCATTTTTTAAATTGAAAATATCGAAACATAATCACGTTCACATTTATGAATGTCAATCAGAGAAGCCACGCCTTTCCAAAGAAACTTCTCCTGCTCCTCTACGTGCGCACGATCGCGGGAAAGGCATCAATTAATAATCTATCAATCATAAATCCCAATACCTTTCTTTTGACGGTGATTCTCCAAACCAAATGAAGGTGGTGGTGATCATAATATATTTTTTATTCATTACAGTCTATTTCCTGAGGGTGGGATGAGAAATCAGCATGCATCATAAGGAGTGTTGAAGATGTGGCTAGCACGACAATTTTTAAGCTTTTCCTAGTTGTTTGTTTATTAATGTCTCTCGCGTTGGGGGCGGACGAAGGACTCTTTTCGAAATCCTATTGTTGTCTCCCTTATTTACTACGAACAATTTTTTGGTTTATTACGTATTTAAGAATAATGCTTTTTAATATAAGTTTTATATGGTTTAGCGTTTTAGTATTTACTGTTTAAGTTTAAGTTTATATATGTGGATATTTATACAAGGCGGAAATAGGTAAGGTTTATTTAGTCCCATGCTCCATGGAATAGCATAATTGGTAAGATGTGCTTATATTCTCTGGATATGGGGAAGGTCACGAGTTTAAGTTTTGTGTCTCTGGGGTTGCGGTTTAGCACCCTTACCATCCATCTCTCTTCTTACTACTTACATAGTAGAATGAAAAGTTAAAGGAGAATTAATCAATGGCTTATGTCACTTGGGACAAAAAGGGCATTTAAGTGGTGATATTAAGTCGTTTAATTATGAAGGTGGAATAAAGTAATAAAGTCAAATATTTAAATAAAGTGACTTTATTTATAAAAGACGGAAAATTAATAAATTACTCAACGCAGAAATATAAAAAGGGGAAAAGCGGAATTCTCCTCATTATTGATTATTATTATCTCTTGGAATTAATATCGAGAGCTCTTGTGGCTTTTTTGGCGTTGAGGTCGGAAACCCTTGGCGAACATTGGATTCGATGGTGAAATGTATCCATTATATTCAATCCATAGAGTAGATCATCCAGATGTACCACTAGGCTTCATCGGAAAGAGGATTCAAGGAAATTTGATGAGTTTGTAGATTTTATGGGAGATCGACTGCTTGGTCCATTGTCTTCCTTTGTATATGATTCTAGGTGTTCGGTAAATTAAAGAAGGCGAGAGATTGATCAGCATTATTTTGTGGATGTGAGTGATTTTGCGACAACATTTAATTCCCCCTTTTGCATCAATCTTCCTCCTGGGCAGAGATATGATTTCCAACTTCAAAGAGACCACTATCCAAGGGTGTATTCTCCAAGGGGTTGACTCTCTGGCAAGACATTCGCTAGTTGAAATGATGGGTCCATAGGGGCTGCAATCTATGTGCATGGATGGTATTAGAGCTATGATTTGAAGTGCAACTCAAATCTCACCTTACAATCAATGACCTCGCTCTGTTTGACAACTTTTCTTTCTATTGGTAGTGATTTAACTCCCAACAATCATCCAAATATTTTATGGCTCAATTCTTTAATAAAGGAGGCTCGACATGCATGTGAAAGTTGTGATCCAAGGAAAGGAGCCACGATTTGGATACTGGTGGGCGTCATAATATATAAGGAGGTGAATTTCTTCATATGGATGTATTTTCCTTACATAAGAAAGACCATTTAGATGATGGGTTTCAATCTGCTATGACTGTGGATTTTGTGGCATCTATTTACCAACAATTCTTCTACTATATGCAAGACTACCAGCTGCAATAACATCAAATTCCTCATTAGTTTGTCACCTATCTATTGTTGTTCGACTAATGTGTATTATTTGTTGCAATTTAGTTAATAAAAATGGTGTTTGAGTTTCATGTCTGGGGTGAATGGTGAATCATAGCATAACTGATAATTATATATTTATTTTATTGCCATATAACCATATAAATGCCCAAGATTTTTTAAAAGAGACAAACATCAAACTGATATAAACCTTTATGAAGTCTTCAAAACATTGGAAAACCCTAAGACAACAAAGTGTTTGATAGAATGTCCATTAAATCATTGGGTTAGAATTCAAAAATTCATCAAGGGACATTACAATGGTATCAGAGCATGATCTTGGCCAGCTGTGGGAATTTGGCACTTGATCATGAACTCATAAGTAGATAGATGAATTATGAAGATCTGCATAATATCACTTATATACAACATAGATATAGGAGCAGGGATCCTATATCAGAAGGGGAAGAAACATAGGCTCAACCAGAAAGAGACAAAGATAAGAAAACTATGGGGGATGATGATAAGGCAACCTTTAACAGCCTCATTGGTGCTCTAAATGATCTATCCAAGGGCCAAAAAGAAATGTTGGAAGTAATAAACAAGTTAGCTAACAAACTAAGGGAAAGTCAAAACACCTTGAGCAACAATGGTGAAGGGGGATCCAATAATGGAAATTGGATCCATGCGCACACCACCATGCATAGTCATATGCATCTATATAGCAGGCACCTAAACCCACCATACCTCAGTTTTTGGACGGCCCAACAGCAGGACAAGTAGTGCAAGTTGAGCAAGATGAACCATTTGGGGTGTATTTGCAGGAGTACAGGTGTAATGTTCCCATTTTTGGATTCCCCCATGTTACAGTTTGGGATGCCTATCAGAGTACCTAATTGGGAGTGATAGTGAGCTCAGAAAATTTTGGGGAGTTGTATGGGGCCCAAATCACGTTATTCATCATATTTCATCATCGAGATCCATTTCTGCACATATTGTCTTTGGTTTCATTGCATTCTGACGATTTCCCTAATTTTAGGTTATTATTGAGCATATTTTAATTAAGTACACTAAAGGAGCTATTTGGAGTTTGTTTCTTGGAGAAACACCTTAGTGTAATAGCTCGTTGGAATCGGGGCGAAAATATCTACAGGATAGAATTAGAATGATTAAAAGTGATTTTTAGTGGCAGGAGAAGTTATAAGGGTGAACTAATCACTTTTTGGAGTAAAAAGATATATTAAATTAATAAAGTAGATTATGAAGAAATATTAAAAGATGAATTAAAAGTCACTTGAATGGAAAAATGTGAAAGGGGGTATAAAAGAAAGATAGGGGCTTCTATTCTCTCATTATGTTGATTGATATTTTGGTGTCTGGCCTCTTGACTAAAGAGCTCAAGGTACTTGAGGGTTTTGAGGATTTTGACTAAATAAACCCTAGAGATCAGCAAGGAGGTGAAAGATCCTTATATTCCTAGTCCAAGCTTGGCCAAGGAGGTGAAAGATTCCTCCCTCACCATTCTATTTAGATATGGGTTTCATTTCTACAAGGGAAGAAGGAGACATGGCGCATTTCTAAAGGGTTTATGTTGATGGGGCGCACTGTTTGGAGAAGATCGGTTCAACTTGAGGAGAAGAAGAGATATCTAAAGCAATATTTGAGGGTTTTGACTGAATAAATCCTAGAGATCAGCAAGGGAGTGAAATATAATATTCTCCCGTTCCTAATCCAAGCTTGTCCAAGGTAGTGAAAGATTCCACCCTCGTCATTCTATTCCAGTTCAGTTCGAGTTGGTGCATCTTTGGTGAAGAGAGGTGCAATTGTTGAGGGTTTTTTATAGAGAGGGCGCATTGTTCAATCAAGGATAGTTTGAATTGGCTTTTAGAAGGGTGATCTTGAGGAGATCTGATTGGGGTTGTCTTTGGCTCACCAAGGGTGACTTTCCTTGTCATTGTGGGGGGTTTCCAACCTCCATATTTATTTATTTTCATGGCTAGGTGAATTTCATGAAGAAGGGTGCATTGGGGGTTTGAGATCCAGTTATTCGTGAGCACATTTTTCATCTACAACAAGGGGATCTTCACATATGAGTTAGTCATCATCTGATCTACAAGTTGCAACCATTTCATGAAGATTTTACATCAAATTTATAGTGCATATTTCAACAGGGCGTAAGCAACAAGAAGGGCACATTTCTCAGTATGGAATTTATGGATTTTACATGATATAACATCTCTTTTGTGCAGCCATCATTAGGGGATAAAAAAGGAGGATCGTTGACACTATTTCCTTGCCTTTTGGAGGCATTATAGGACAATAAAGTGGTTGTTGTATTACTTATATCAAATCTGGAAATTACTACCATTGGACAACCATTAATAATAAATATTGTTTGGAGGTATTTGTGTTTTTTATGTGTATTACTTGCATTTACTCTTGTGTTTATTCTAGTCTATGTTCCATATGAATTCATGTTTTTTTATACAAGATTAAACTCAAAAACATGGATGGAAATGCAAGCTACAACCATGCATGCAAATTGTTGACATAATGCCTCAATGAGAAAACGGTCATAAGGTGACATGTTTCTCTAGACAAAAAAATATAACACATACCCAACATCTTTCTCCAACTTGTCAGTTATTGAATCAATTTCATCCATTTTTCTCGTTATGGGAGGAGTGTTTTTTTACTCAATTTTAACTGAGTCAACTTGTTGCCACCCTCCTTGAATTTTTCTTCTTTTCATAATTTGTACGAAATCCTATAATAAAAAAATCTCCAAATCTAATGTATGGACTATACAAACATGTCATACAAACAGGTTGTAAAAACTATATGTATGTATGGTCATACAGACTGTGCATACTATATGTTATGTACAAATTGTATGCATTTTCAAACTATACAGAAGTATGAACTGTACAATTATGTGGTATGGACTGTAAGGTACTATGGGGCTGCAAGTTCGACTAGAAAGAAATAAATAGGTACCATAATTTGCTCAAATAGGAAAGAAATAAAGGTTTAGATAATGGACTTTCTTCAATTATATATTCTTATACGTTATATTTTATTTATTTCCTAATTGAGCAAATTATGGTACCTATATGAAGAAAGTCTAGTAGCGAATTATGGTAGCACAAAGGTTTAGATAATGGACCCAAGTTATTTTGATGTATAACGGCATGAGTTTTAATATATTTGAAGCTAAGACTATTTTAGATGGATAGTAAATGTCATGCCATTTCCGGTGGTATGTGGAACGTCACATAACTCCTCACGGTTAGAGAGTTATGGCCATGTGAAGTTGGAGAACTGTCATGAGTCATCTAGAAGCCCCAAAAGGTCAAAGTAGTCAAAGTGGTTGCAAAGAAGAAATTATTTAAATAATAAAGTGAAGTGATGAGTGTACTATAAGTCAAAGTGGATACAAAAGAAATTATTTAAATAATAAAGTTAATGGAGAAATTACTAAGTGGACAAGTGGTTAGAAGTGGGTTAGCCCTAAAATAAAGAAAGTGGTTTAAGATGGTTAGAAGGTAACCCCTTGACGAAGCTACATAAAAGTATAAATAAGAGGCACAGGTCTGTCATCTTAATCACACTTGAGCATATTGAATATCTACAAGTGACTGAGGTAACCAAAGGATATCTAAGGTGAAATTCAGAGGGAAGGTGAAGTAAAGAAGATCGAAGTTCAAGGGAGGATAAATTCTTTTGATGATGCTTTCTAAGGTATGTTATTTACAGGTCTCCCACCATTTTCGCAAAAACTTTTTTTCTGGAATGATTCAGACCGCAAAATTTAGAGGACGTTGAGGAAACATATCCAAGTAGCTATGATAAAAATTTCAGCTTGTGGGTCGTTTTATTTTTGGAGTTGCACTTTGTGGAAAATAAGGTTTGTGGCTAGTCCTGAAACTAGTCTAAAACAAGTGTTTTGGGTAAACACGTCATAACTTCTTCATAACATATCCAAATTCGGTAAGACCAAATGTATTGGTTATAGTACAGTCTGTAGTATTATGTGTACCATTTTTAGACCCATACAACAAATATTTTGTGTGAGGCATGCTCTACAAGTTCTCTCTCTAGAATAATCCAAAATTCAACAAGGTATGCCATTTTGCTATAACTCATTTTCTGAGAGGTTCCAAGTAGTGAAACATGGAGGAATTGCATAAAAGACATTGAAGAACATTGTATACTATTTTCAGATCTTTATTCATTACAAGTACATAGTTATGATTATTTCAAGTTAGGGTTGTTGTCTAATCCAAAATTAGTCATGTGAGACTAAAGTAAAGTTTGATGAAAATGCTAGTCTCTTGTTGTTAAAGTTAAGGAAGGTTTGCAAGTATGTGATCATATACACCAGATCTATTGCAGAGTTACAAATCAGATTTGGATGATGAAATTGATGAGGGCTTTTGGTTGAGGTACATGTTGGGTACATGGTTGAGACA
Source organism: Picea engelmannii (assembly GCA_009831015.1). NCBI lineage: Eukaryota > Viridiplantae > Streptophyta > Pinopsida > Pinales > Pinaceae > Picea > Picea engelmannii. Next base: position 341,237 of record ML787585.1, on the reverse strand, counting down.
AGTAGTTGATGAGTTGGCACATACATGAGGTGTATAGTTGATGATGTTGATACATCTTGATGAGTCATAGTTTATGTGTATTTGATGCATGATTGGTACATATT
>ML787585.1:321191-341059 GCA_009831015.1 Picea engelmannii | reverse complement strand
GTGGTTGTAGCCACCTTCCGGTTGTAGCCGGAGAACATAGGGGGTTGTAGCCTCCTTCTGGTTGTAGCCAAAGAATTGGGGAGTTGGAGCTTCCCTCAGGTTGTAGCCTGAGAAACTGGGGGGTTGGAGCCTCCTTCCAGTTGAAACTAGAAAACAAAGGAAGTTGGTGCTTCCAATGAATGTAATTCTTAAAGACATATAAGAAAAAGAATTATGTGGTTTTCTTCTGCTTTGGGTTTCCACGTAAAAGCATCGATGTACTGTGTGTGTGTGTATGATTGATCATTTGTTCATTGTTTATTTACTCTGAAACTATTGGATGATAATTCTACATTGATATAACACTTGCATTTTATGGTTAAAAAGGATTGAATTGCTCTATTATTGATTTACCCCCCCTCTCAGTAATCCAACATGCATGAGATGCCATGAGAGAAGGAAGGAAATGATTTCCTTGAGCGAACAAAGGAGAGGGAGATAAGACCAATAGGAGGAGTGACTTGGTAAGGTGCATGGAAGGTGTAACACCCTGTTTCCCCCAGTCTGTAAAAATAACTATACTAGCCAAGAACTATGGCAAACTCAAAGATTGTGAATGTTTGAATTAACGGACCTTAGTATAAAAGGTCCGAGGAATGTAAATGATGTATGAATATATGTTGCATGACTGTTGAGAGGGGGGTGTGCTGAAGAGAGACCACAATGGCTGATGAGAGATGGTGGAAGGGGCCGGGAGTGGCTGCATTAACTTCCACTGAACCAAACCATAATGGTTTGTACATGCTCGGGAAAATCAAAGCTCACTCTCAGACCCCGAAATGAATTACCCGTCCGGACGGTAGGTGGGGAGGCTCCTCAAGAGTAAATGAGGGGATGGCGCGAACTGCCCATCCGTAGAAGCTCTCAGACCTGACCATCGAACATGGAATTTCGTGCCACACACAACCTCGTAGGAGGAAAGAAGTGTGGAAGGGGGGGAGAGGGGAGCATACAGATACACACACGCGACAGGAATCGCGAAGAGGAGAACCAGAGGAACTCCGGGGAAATACAGAGAGTGATGAGCAGAGGAGAAGGAGAGTAACCTTCATCCTAGACTTTCGATGAGCGGGAAGTAAGAGACTGAGTCTCAAACCATCGTGGTCTAGCTCGGGGGTGGCTAGTGGTAAATCCTTTTGGAGTCACTGAGCCTACGGTTGGGTGGAAATGAGCACCCCTCTCAGCAGTTGTTTTACACTTGGTGTTTTTTGATAAGTGTTCATGTCTTGTATTTCAAATTTGAATGTTCCTGAAATGCATGCTCATGTTTGTACACTTATAGATGATTGATTTCTGCATAGAAGTGTTTGCTTGGTGTTTTGATCAACAACAATGAATGCATGCTTATACTTATATAACTATAATCAATTTACGTATAGAACGAATAAGTTCTGATTTTGAGCTCGTTCCCTGGAGAGTTGTCCCATGTACTTGACCATAGCCATGCCCTGGGTTGTTTTTCCCCGAAGGCACCTCCTTCCGGGAGGCTCCATCATACTCCAGAGCCGGAGTGAGTTCCTTGAAAGGACCACCATTTTTAAATAAATACTTAAGCTTACCTCACCCTTGTCACAGAGTTCATTGCTCGATGATTTAAGAAGGCCTCTCAGTCAGGTCACCCAGCCTGGTGATAATTACCCAAGAATCCGTTGAAGGATTTTGTGGCCTAAGTTTGGAAACCTTGCACCAGAAAGAATGGTTCCCTTTGAGTTTGGTATTTCGGTGTTTCGGCACCCGGGATACCCAAGGACAAGTGTCCTTGTCCTCACATGTCATGAAATCCCTATTCGCGAAACCATGAAATTATATAGTGTGGTTTGAGTTTGGTATTTCGGCATTTCGACACCCAGGATACCCAAGGACAAGTGTCCTTGTCCTCACATGTCACGAAATCCCAATTCGCGAAACCCCGAAATGATATAGTGTGGTTTGAGTTTGGTATTTCGGCGTTTCGGCACCCGGGCTACCCAAGGACAAGTGTCCTTGTCCTCACATGTCATGAAATCCCGATTCGCGAAACCCCAAAATGATATAGTGTGGTTTGAGTTTGGTATTTCAACGTTTCAGCATCCGGGATACCCAAGGACAAGTGTCCTTGTCCTCACATGTCACGAAATCCCGATTCGCGAAACCCCGAAATGATAGAGCGTGAGTAGATTTGAATGTTTCGGTGTTTTGACACCCGAGACTCCCAAGGGTAAGTTCCCTTGTTCTCGCCAGTCCCTAAATTTTGATTAGCAAAACCCCGAAATAGACTAGCATGGATGAGTTGTGATGTTTCAACGTTTCGGTACCTGGGAAACCCAAGGGTAAGTCCCCTTGTACTCGCCAGTCCCGAAATCCCGATTAGCGAAATCCCGAAATGAGCTTAGTGATGAATACAGGCTTAGGAGTTCTGGCTTCCGGGAAACCCAGGTGCGATACCTCCTGTCTTCGCATAGCCCGAAATCCTGACATGCGAAACCCCGAAATGAGCATGGTGGATATAAGGTTTTCGGTGTTTTGGCACCAGGGATGCCCAAGGGCGAATCCCTTGTAATCGCCAGTCCTGAAACCCCGACTTGCGAAACCCCGAAATAATAATAGCGCAGATGAGATATGGCGTTTCGGTGTTTCGACACCCAGGATACCTAAAGGCAAGTGTCTTGTACTCGCCAGTCCCGAAACCCCGACTTGCGAAACCCCAAAATGATAGAGGGTGGAAAAGTTATGATGTTTCGGAGTTTTGGCTCCCGGGAAACCCAGGTGCGATACCTCATGTCCTCGCATATCGCAAAATCCCGATAGGCGAACTCTCGAAATGGATTAGCACATATAGTTTTGGTGTTCCAGTGTTTCGGTACTCAGGATTTCCAAAGGTCATTTTTCCTTGTATTCGCCAGACGCGAAACTCCGATGGAGGAAACCCCGAAATGAGTTTGGCAGATATAGGGTTTTCGGTGTTTCGGCACCCGTGAAACCGAAGGGTAGGAACCCCTCGTCCTTTTATACCACGAAAACCTGGTACGTGAAACCCCAAAAGGTGGAGTGCCAGGTTCTAATCTGAGGTATTATTAAATGTGACTATCTATTGGTTTCTTTTGGATTTCGACCCCTCGAAAGACAGAGTGTAGGGGAACGCTTGCATCGCGATTCCTCAAATCGCGCAAGCCGGGAGCACCTCTCCGGTAAAGCTTGTGGTCATAGCCGACAATCACATGGTTAAGGACAAGGAAAGGTAGGGTATGTACCAGGCCCCATAGAAATTCGGGGACTCTGTTCCTCAGAGAGAAGAAGAAAAAGCCGAAAATTTTAGTTCCCGTAGTGGGTGTGTTACAGAAGGACACTTAAGACATCTAAGGAAAAGAGGTAGGATATGGTAGATGTATAATACAACTTACTTGGTGGGTTTTGGAAGCTAACTAAAAAGAGGAGGAGGCTTCAAATTAATAAGCTAGGAGACTACATGGTGTATATTAGAGCATGGGCCTTAGGATTGGCCTTAGGGAATAGAGATAAAGGAGTGGGATCATGTTGAACACAATAAGTCTTACCTTCATGAAATAAAAATATCCCACCCATGAAGGTATAGAGGATGACCATATTCACTTCCAAACATTGACAAGAAGATGGATGTTGTATTCCAAGTCTTCAGGGGTACTAAAAAATGAGTGTCCACTATCACAGGGTCAAGAGTTAGAGGGATCATGTAAGCTTTGATAGGTTTGGCCTTGGATTTGGTGAATACTTGAAGGGTACAAGGGGCATAAGAGAACTGGTTATAACTAATAACATGGTAAATGAGGGCTACTTTGATGTTCAGGGTAGATCCATGATTGACAGTAACCCATTTGATGTTGAATTCATTGTGATGGATATCCATGAAGAATGGGTTATCCATGTTATCCTTCCATTCAAGGGATGAAAGAGAGATTAAAAAATAATAATGTACCCAATATTGGACAAGCATGAAGGATAATGTAGAAATAGACTCAATCATATGATTCCTCTATTTAGGACATGCTTCATGAAAGTCCATGTAGGACATCCTAGAGAAGAGGGGATATTAGGATCTTGATTAAAGTTATTTGATAGGAAGTAGGTGAGTACTTGAAATGGGTATCAGGGGGAGGAGGGAGACTAATATACTCGGGAGGAGTTTCTTTCTAGGTTGGGGTGACGACTACAATCCAATAAGAAAGTAGGGGACCATTGACATTGAAGAGGCTAAAGGATTGTTCCTAAGTAGGTTGATATTAGGAGAGACCTACCCAATGCATTAGGAGGATGGTATCAAGATTAATGAGGTTAAGAAAGGAATTTAAAAAATTGCAAACAATTTTTAGGAGAGAGATTGTTAGAACTTTAATCTAATATATGGGAGCATCTGGGGTGCCTCTAACAACATGGTTACTTCTTAAACCTTGGGAGATATAATACCACAACTTTGACCGTTGGAATGTTTTGGAACAAATTATGTATAATTTTTAAATGTGTTTTTATAATGATGAGAGTTGAATAATGTCAGCCTAAATAAAGGACCCCGTGTGTAAATGATACAAATATGTTTATATAGATTTCTAGTGTGGAGTTCAAGGCGAAAACTTGACTAGTGAATGTATAGGGATGTAGATGATGCAAATATGCTTCTATGGACCATTTAGTAGGCTTGCCATGGTGAGCCCAAATATATGTAAATATATTTTTGCAGAAAGCATGAGAGGGGCCTCAATTCCATAAAAGGGAAAGAAGAAAAAGGACCTAAATGAAATTGGTCCTCTATCACCAAGTGTTGGCCTAGGAACTCATTTCCATCACATGCCTTAAATTATTCTCATCCACGGTATTTGACTTATAAAGACAATCATGAATGTGTTTGGTGAGGATGTTTAACTCACCTATGTATGGAAGCATGGGAAAAACACAATAATTATGAGGAAATGTAAGAGTACTTTATTCTTCTACCCCATTGGAAAACATTCTATTATTATCATTTTTGTTCACACATTCATACTCTCCACTTCTTTGGTTGTGTTCTCCATTGTTACCCATTATCCAAAAACTAAAATTGACCAAAATAGTGTTGTTGAAGAAGAAATTATAGACCCTAGGCAAGAAACAAAGAGGTTGTATACGAGCATAGAGGTTGCGAAAATTATAAATCATTCACCCATTAGTTATTTTTACTGAGTGGTTGCTTCAAATCCAAGTATTATTCTTTTGAGTTGTTCCCAAAAAACATTTAGCAAGTTGGACTCTTTTTGCCCACATTTAAGATCATGAAAAGTGAAGAATATCCTTGAGAGACCATTGAGTAGAAAAATGAAGATATTCCTTGTGTTGTGTAGAGAAGTGGAAGAGAGTTCCATGATAGTATAATGGTTAGATGGGATGGATAGAGTGCTCTATATTGAGTAGATTGTGTTTTTTGGGTTGTTATATTCTTTGCAGTGGAAGCTCAATCAAATTGATTGGTTGGTCAAGGTGGATCGACTAGGTGAAAGGTGGATCGAATAGGTGAATGTTCGACTCGATAGATAAGTCAAGTCAATGGTTAAGTAGGAGGTTGGGTCGATAAATAGAGCCGACTAGAGGTCGACAAGAGGTCAAAATATGTTTGGCTGGTAGCCAACTAGAGGTCAATTATAACAGAATCATGAGATTCATAGGATTGCAGCTAATCATATGCATGGATCTGTAACCATTGTTAAGTGCCATGAGTTAGGGTTTTTCATGTAGTAAAGCCTATTAATATGTCGATTTTTAATACAATAAAAGGGTTATTATTAACTTAGTGATTTAAAACATATTGTAAAAGGGTTATTATTAACTCAATAATGGTCATGTAGATGTAAGCTGAATTGGATTCAAGGTTGTTCTCGTGTAAAGCAAGAGAGTAGGATGATGATGGTGTCTTAGGTGTAGAACAAGGTTAGTTATGTAACTCTTTATTCTAAGAATGAATAAGAAAACAAGAGAGATGGAGTCGTTCAAGGAATGTTGGTTTTCCCAGTTATGGGTTTCCAGGGTAAAATATTTGTGTACTATGTGATTTGTTGAATTTTCCAACATGATTTGCATGTCATGTTGATTTCCTCAACATGCTCTGCATGCCATGTTAAAATCCCTACTCCAACACCTAAGTATCTTGTTATCTAGTGATTTCCTTATTGCAAATCAGATTAGTAGCTCACAAAAACAAAGACATTGCTGAAATATTCAATTCAAATAAAGATAGCAGAAGCAATACTGGAAACCAAAAATCTCATGCACAATACACAAAGGTATTCTACCCTTCAACTAAGCTTATCATTCAAATAAACTCAAATATTACAAGGGCTCCCTTACTGGGAAAATTTCCCAAAGAGAAAAGAGACAAAGAACATAAAAAACATGACTGGCTTGATCTGCTGTGAAACATGTTGTACAATCTTGTACGACAACAATGTGACGGTTACACTGATATCCGCACTATCCTATGCTATCCACATGACTGTAAAGCTGAAACTCATGATATCTGTGTGACCTAAACTAGAATACCTACATTGTCATGTGGAAGCCCGGTCCTTCTAATGCATGAATGTTCTCTCTCTTCCCCTGGCCTAGATATCTAGATGGAAGTCCTTATCCATCTATCCAAGATATCCTTGAATCACAGTCCTTCATGATCCAACTCTATGTGTCTCAAATCAATCTCTCTCAATCAATATAACAAAGTAAGTATCTTCCTCCTTCACCCTAACCTTGATTTTATAAGATTGAGTTATGAATTAACCCTAATCTCCAAAGTGATTGATGGTTGAGATTACTTCTCACCTCACTTGAGATCAACGACTATTATTTAATTCACTAATGCTAATCAAATAATTTCCTTAAATAAAACTCAACTTATTAATTAATTAAAGTAAAGTCAAGGATATAAGACTTTGGATGATTTCCACATGTTTAGACACATAGACATGTCCAAAAATACCTATCTGATGCTACCATGAATCAACACTCCCTCTTAGCAAGGAAGGTATTTATTGAAGAGCCACATGGAATTAGTTCCCCCTTCGATATCGACACAATGTCTTGCACATCATCCTGCCAACTAGCATCCCACCAACGCTACTATTCAGTTGCTCTCTGAATATTGGAAATCATGGAATCGATGATGCTACAGATCAATGCCATGAATTTTGGAAACTTGATCGAAGGCCTGCTCTCCCTTAATGTACTCCTTGGACACCCCTTATCTTGAGCATCCATCAATGTCATCTCATACCAACTTAGTTTCCTAAAAAAACTAGAAGGGGCTAAGTCCCTCTTCCCATATGAAGGTTGATGCCCCACACTGGAAGTCTATGAACTATGTTCATCCTTCGAATGTTCACCATTCAGAGCCTCCTACTCTTCATCCTCTATCATTGACATCAATCCATGATCTAAGATCTCCTTGGATCCTATTACAGGATTGCCTTGCAACCTATATAAACTTCCCTCTCTGACACCAATTCTCACGGTTGTGTGAGGGATAGCTCCCTCTGGACATATGAGTACTTTCCCTCTCTTAAAAGTCATGACAAAACCCCTATCCTCCAAAACTAAAATTGAGAGCATGTTCTTCTTCAGTTCTGGTACATAAAGAACATCTTGGGCTTGTAACGAACATCGTGACTTAAGCTATAACATGACAGTTTCATTCTGATTCATTGCATACTTGGCATCATGACCAAGCTCCACATGGGTCCTTGAGTCCTCTACCAAACTATTGAATAACTCTCATGCTTCTAGCTCTAGTTGATTTTATTAATATACGATCTAGGCTCCCATCATGGGATAATGGTCTACCTAAGGAATAATACAATGTAGCAAATAGCCTAGCCTATCATACCTCAAGATTAGTCCTTTGATCTTGATGGCCTGCTATCTACCTTGTGTCCCCTTTTCTCCTTGGCTTAGACCTTGCCCTTGCAGACCTGGATGGAAGTCCTTCTCCACCCAATCAATGAGATCTCTTATCTCACTCTATGTGTATTTTCTGTCGATTGAGAAACAACCAACTCCTACAACCTAACACCTATGTCATTGTTGTACAATCATGTACCTCCAATTGCTCTTCTCCTTAGATTTTTCCTTGCTAGCATATATGTTTGTTGCTCATGGAACTGCTCTAGTTTCTCCCGTGACTTCTCTTCTCCTTTGGACTAAATATATCTTTAGGTGAAAGTCCTTCTTCACCTCGTGCTAAGATCTCCTCGAGCAAAATTCCTTCTTTTCTCTATTTATGAGTCACTGAATCCAATATATATATCATCCTCCGATCTCTAGATGAAATTCATTCTTCACCCATCCAAGATCCCCTTGAGTCACTGTTCTTTGTGGTTCAAGCACTTGAGAAAAAGTTCTTCTTTGCTTCTATGTGCTCTCTTGTGGTTTAGATATATAGAGGGAATTCCTTCTCCACCTATTTGAGATATCCTTGTTGGTTTCTTGGGCTCTTGCCATTGCTCAGTAATCCACCCAACCAAAAAATTTCTATTTCATATTTCCTAGACTTATTGTTATGCCCTGGATGCTAAAAATTCCCTTGTATTGACCTGTACGACCTCTTCCCATGCTATTTGCGCTAACGACGCGAACTGAATGATTATACTCGTGTTGTTTCATCTGACCTGTATACCGATAATGGTGTTGTTACAACACAACCTGTAACTGAATACACATGTTGTTTGTGTGACCTGTATCAGAATACCCATGTTGTCCTCGACAACTGAACCAACTGCAATATGACGATTTCCCTGAAACTTGTCCTTCAATTTCTTCTTGTTGGTTTATAGATATGCTAAGATATCCTACAAATCTGGTAGATCTACTACAAAAGAGAGTGGATCTATGCTTAGTCCTTCAAACACCCACCATGATACTCCTGATCCAATAGATATGCTAATGTAACCCTAGATCTGATCTATATCTATCTCTTGGTTGTTAAAATATTTTGTAACTGAAAAGAATATTCTTATCCCCTTTTGTGGATAAAGATAAAATATATTTATTATTGATTAGATCAATCCCCTTTTGTGGATTGATCATGTCGGGTATTGTAAAGGACCAAATCCCCTTTTGCGGATTGGTCAAGCCCTAATTGTAATAGGCTAAATAAGAATTTGGCCCCATAATATATTAAAGAGGCCCCATAATATATTAAAGGTGGTTATAACCACCCATAAGAAGAAGTCGATCGTGCCAGTGAAGAGACACTTCCACACGTGCCAGAATTGTATAAATAAGAGAGGCCAGGGCCTCATTTAGACACACACTCAGCTCACTCATCTAGTGCTCAAGTTTTGAAGGAAGTTGCAGTTACCAGTTGTTGGAAGAAGAAAGAGAGAGAGAGGTGCATCTCTGGGAGAGGAATTTCTGTATTGCTTGGTTCATTGTCTTGGCATTGTATTGGCTATCTATATTAATGAAGTTTTGCTGGGTTTTCTTCCCCTTGAGGGTTTCCCAGGATAAATGCTTGTGTACTCTTGTGATTGTGTTTCTCTCAGTGATCCTATCTATGCTATTGTTATCTAGTAAATTGAAAGTAACCTAATAATAGCAGAAACTTTAACATGGTATTAGAGCTAAGCTGAAGAGAGCATCTTTCACAGGAAAAAGAAAAACGTCACTGTTGTTGTACATGAAAATTAGAGCTTTTTATTGAAGAAGGTTTTCAGCCCCAAATCCATCTAGAAAGGTGCGCCCTACCTCAAGGAACATTTTGGCATCTTCAGTGCACATTTTCAGTGGCTAGATCTCCTAGAAAGTGAAACCCTAGTTTTCACAAAGTACCAAAAAATCAGAAGTACCAGTGTACCAGAAAACCAGAAATACCTGAAAACTAGAAGAACCAGTCCAGAAATCCGTAGATCAAGTTTGAAGGGTTAAAATTTGGATTCTCAGAAATCTGACTGTACCAGCATACTCGCCTCAGTCCAACGCATCTTTTGGAGAGTTCAGTTTTCAGATCCAAGAAATTTGATTTTATTATTATTTCTATAGCCCAGAGGACTAGGGTTTCTACTGCAAGAAAGAATGGTTACCAGCATGAGGGTAGAATACAGGCTGGAAGGATCTAGAAACTTTAGATCTTGGAAGCATAGGTTGCAGATGATTCTAGACGAGAGTGATCTCCTAGAACATGTTACAGTGGGTGTACCAAAACCAGATGAAGAAGAGCAAAAGACCAAGCATAAGAAGAATGAAAAGAAAGAAAAGAGAATTGTGTCAGATTCAGTGAAGGATCACTTGATCCCTCATATATCCGAACTACAGACAACAAGGCAAATGTATGAAGCACTCAACAGGTTATATGAAAGAAAAGACATTATCTGGAATCTTACCTTAAGAAATCAACTTCGTAACATGAAGATGGACAACTTAGAATCCGTCACATCCTATATTATGAGAGTTTCTCAGATCAGAGATCAACTTGCAGCTATTGGAGATGTCATTAGTGACAAAGAACTAGTAACCACAACCCTAAATGGGTTTCCAACATTTTGGATTCCCTTTGTACAAGGAGTGTGTGCAAGAAGCAAGTTACCCAAGTTTGATAAGTTATGGGAAGATTGCACACACATAGAATCTAGACTTGCAGACCAAAAGAAAAGATTAATTGTTGACGAAGGGGAAGCTCTTACAGTTCAAAAGAACAAAAGAAGTTCCTTCAAGAGGAACAATAAAGAAGCTAACTCTGTAAGAGTTCTAGATAAGAAGAGAGATGGTTCAAAGATCAGATGCTACAACTGTCAAAAGTTGGGACACTTTTCCTATGACCGTCCTCAAGGAAAAGGGAAAAGAAAGTATCAAGCACATGTGGCAAAGGAAGAGGAATCTCCTCCCTCAAAGAAAGCTTTAGCAGAAATTAAGGATTATGTACTTTAAGTTGAAGATAGTTGATCTGAAGAAAGATAGCAAATGGTGGAGTCCGTGGAGCCTCCCCACACAAAAACAAAAGACAAGTATTCATGTTTATTGTTAGTATCTTGTTTACTTTAATACTTTATCATTACAAGTTATCTTTTTGTGAAAATGTTAATTAACCTCGTTTTATTTCAGTGTCTATGCAAACTTATGAAGAAAGTATCAAAGAAGAGGATGAAGAAAGAGATAAAATATTTATTTCAAGTATGATCACTCACGAGAGTGACGAAGAAAGCATATTGTAAGAAAGAACTTATGTTGTGACTTACAGACAACACGAGAAGGACGTATGATATGGTGACAGTCAGTGAAGACCAGACAATATTCGATATTTATATAGGAGCAAGAGGATCCTAAAGATGCAGAACATAAATATTCAAGATGAAGAAAAAGATGGATACTCGGATATAATGGATGAGATGCAGGTAACTACAGGTTGCTCCAGTATCATTCTTATAGATGCAAAGGGAGCAGGTTGATCCAGTATGAAGATAGAAAGAAAGAAATATTTGAACTCAAGAAGGCACCCAGGATATTACAGAAGAAAACTTCAAGGATGATGATTAGAAGCTATTAGCTTGGTGCAAGAGGGAGCCATATCTCCGAGTTCCAAATGAAGGATCATGATTCAATGTAGTTAGAAAAACAGATGGATGGTGCCTAGATATTTTGATCAAGATGAAAGCTATCCAGTAGATGGATGGTGCCCAACAAATGGGTAGCATGGTATTATACCATGGAAACATTTTGAACCACAAGAGAATTTTTTATCCCATAGCTAGACCTTCGTAGAGAAGGAGAAAGAGAAAATACCTTCGTAAAGAAGGAAAGAGAAATCCCACAGGTAGACCTTCATAGAGAAGGAAAAGAGAAGAGACCTTTGTAGAGAAGGGGAATGAGAAATTTGCCAAGGTTGGCCTCTGTCCAAGTGTTGAGTTTTGGATACTCTAGGAACATGCTAGAATACCCTCGTAGAGAGGGCTGTGACCATCCTCGTAGAGAGGAATGTGGATGTTTCTCCAAGGGGCAACGAGCATATACTCTCCTCTAGCGAAGGATTGAGTAGCCTAGAACACAAACCTTGACCATGTGGAATGGTTAGTTGGATCTTGAGGTTTGTGTCGTGATCCTGCGTGGATCATGGAAAGGGAGTCTAGTCTTGCCTAGGCTAGCATCTTAGCTTCTATAGTTCATGTGGGATGACTAGGAGTGAAGCTATGGTAGTAGTCCTCCCCAGTGGATGGGTGATATAGATGACTACAAGAGAAGGGAGAACATAAAAGGAATGGAAAAACTCATAGGACATCTTCTGTGTGAAGATAAGATATTTTATGTGTGAAGATAAGAAAGAAGTATCTTCTGCATGAAGACGAAAGAAAGAAAGAGTATCTTCTGCGCGAAGATAAAGAGACCAAAACTTCCGATGATTTATAGATATGCTAGTCAATGATCATGATGCCAGATGACCGAGTGGATGCCTCCAATTATCCAGTTGATGATGTTGCCCAGTTGATGATGCTATCCAGTGGATGTTGCTACCTAGTTGATGTCGACATCTAGTGACCTGTCAAAAGATAAAGAATATCCTTCTTGTTAAGAGGGAGTGTTAAAATATTGTGTAACTGCAAAGAATATTCTTATCCCCTTTTGTGGATAAAGATAAAATATATTTATTATTGATTAGATCAATCCCCTTTTGTGGATTGATCATGTCGGGTATTGTAAATGACCAAATCCCCTTTTTTGGATTGGGCAAACCCTAATTGTAATAGGATAAATAAGAAGTCGGCCCCAGAATATATTAAAGGTGGTTATAACCACCCAGAAGAAGAATTCGGTCGTGCTAGTGAAGAGACACTTCCACACATGCCAGAATTGTATAAATAAGAGAGGCCATCGCCTCATTTAGACACACACTCAGCTCACTCATCTAGTGCGCAAGTTTTGAAGGAAGTTCCAGTTACCAGTTGCCGGAAGAAGGAAGAGAGAGAGAGGTGCATCTCTGGGAGAGGAATTTTTGTATTGCTTGGTTCATTGTCTTGGCATTGTATTGGCTATCTATATTAAGGAAGTTTTGTTGGGTTTTCTTCCCCTTGAGGGTTTCCCGGGATAAATTCTTGTGTACTCTTGTGATTGTGTTTCTCTCAGTGATCCCATCTATGCTATTGTTATCTAGTAAATTGAAAGTAACCTAATAATAGCAGAAACTTTAACATTGGTCACTTAGATCTAATAGATCCGGTATTGTGGAACTTGATATTGGCTCCCTCTCAAAATGAATTCTATGATACCATGTTGAATATCCCAACACGCTCTGCATGCCATGTTGATTTCCTCAACACGCTCTGCATGCCATGTTGAAATCCCTACTCCAACACCTAGGTATCTTGTTATCTAGTGATTTCCTTATTGCAAATCATATTAGCAACTCACAAAACAAAGATACACTACTGAAATATTCAACTCAAATAAAGATAGCAGAAGAAATAATGGAAACCAAAAATCTCATGCACAATACACAAAGATATTTTTCCCATCAACTAAGATTATCATTCAAATAACTTCAAACCTTACAAGGGCTCCCTTACTGGGAAAATGCACCAAAGAGAAAAGAGACAAAGTACATATAAAACATGACTAGCTTGATTTGCTTCCAAACCAGGTGTACAATCCTGTACGACAACAAGACACTTATTACGTTGATATATGTGTTTTTCTACACTATATGTGCGATTGTAAAGCCAAAACATGTGTTATCTTCACAACTCATACCGGAATACTTTCGATGTCTTGTGGTGACCCGATCCTTCTGTTGCACGATTGTTCTCTTTCTTCCTCCGACCTAGATCTCTAGATGGAATTCCTTCTCCATCTATCCAATATCTCCTTGAATCACAATCCTTCATGATCCAACTCTCTCTGTCTCAAATCAATCTCTCTTGGTCAATATGACAAAGTAAGTATCTTCCTCCTTCACCCTAGTCTTTCTTTTATAATATTGAGTTATGACTTAGCCCTAATATCCAGAGTGATTGACGGTTGAGATTGATTATCACTTGACTTGATATCAATGACTTTGTTTAATTCACTAATGCTAATTAAAACATTTCCTTAAATAAAACTCAACTTACTAATTAAAATCACTTTACTTTAATAATTCCTTTAATTAAAGTAAATTCAAGGATAGAAGGATTTGTATCACATCTAGACACACAGACCTGTATAGAAATACCTATCCAATGCTACCATGCATCAACATGATTGTCATAGATTATTTCTATTTAATTTTGTGTTCTCCTTCCTGGTTGGTTTAGTGTGAGTGTTATTTTCTCTACACGTGGTATGAAAGCAAGGTTAAGAAGATCTTGGATATAAGCTAAACCTATGTCCAATGGGAGTTGTAAGGCAATGATATTTATTTTTTACTTAAAAGAATGACAAGCAGTTCGAGGATAGAGATCGAAAAATTTAATGGCTAGAATTTTGAGTTGTGCAAGATTAAAATGGAAGATCTCCTTGTAGATTGAGAATAGTGGGTAGTTGTGAGTCCTAGAATAATTATGACAGGTGCGTCAAAGGAAGAATGGGAGAAAATTGAAAGAAGGGTAAGGAGATCAATCTAAATTTGTTTTGCAGATTCAATATTGTTGAACTTTTTAGGCGAAGACACTTTAAAGAAACTACGAGACAAGTTGAGAAGCTTGTACTAGTCAAAATTCATGGTAAACAAGTGGTATCTTCAGAAGACATTGTGTCTTCTATGGATGAGTGATGGTATCTCAATAATAGAGCACATGAAATCATTCAATACTATGATAAGTCAATTATTGTCCATGGATATTAAAATAGATAATGAGAAATGTATTATTATATCATGTTCTTTTCCAGATTCATAGGATAGTCTAGTCGTGGCTATTGAGAGTAATGCAACCACATCAATGCTTGAATACATTGTTGAATCCGTGATATCAGAGGAAGTAAGGTGGAAGGACATGGAAGGATCAACCAGGGATGCCTGGATGATGAGAGGTCGACTGATTCACAAAGGTAAAGGTAAATTATCTGGTCGTCGGTTTAAGTCGAAGGGTAGATATAAATCTTAGGTTCAATTGATGAGAAGAGGTTGGAAGTGTGATAAAGCTAGGCATTACAAAAGGGACTACAAGTCAAATGATGATGAGAAAATTCCTGGATCTGATGATAATTAGTCAACTAAAGAAAAGACTTATCCAGAAAAAGGAGGAGATGTGTATCTAGCATTGACCAATACACAGTCAGAGCATGATGTTTGGTTGATCGAATTAGGTGCATCTTTTCACATGAAACCTCATAGGGATTGCTTTTATGAGTATGAGAGATATGAAGGAGAATATTTATTCTCAGGGGACGAATTGACAACCAAAATTATTGGATGAAGAAGAGTCCAAACAATTCTACAAGATGGGAGGAGTATAATTCTTCCAGGTGTGCTACATGTTTTAGGTTTGGAAAGAAATCTAATATTTGTTAGCAAAATGAGTGACGTAGGTGTGCACACTTTATTTCAAGAGGATTCATGAAAAATGGTCATGTGAGTGATGGCATTAATGGAGGAGTCCAGATTGGAACATTGTACAGGTTGTTGGGAGTGTAGACTCGACTATATGCAATAACATTATTATCTTTGAATTCGACTCAACTATGACTCAACTCAACTTAGGTCTACTCGAATCCAACCAAATCGATTATTCCTTGTCTAGTCAACTCAACCATGTTATGGCACTAGAAGATGGGACATATTGGGGAAAAGGGACTTTGAGATATGCACAACAAAGGTATGGTCGAACATTTTCCAGATTGTAATTTAGAAATCGATTTTGGTGAACGTTTCATATATGGAAAACAAAATCATGTGATATTCCCATCTAGAGCTACAAGGGAAAAATGGATCTTGGAATTGATACATATGATGTGTTTGGCCCTATACCAATTCCATCACTAGGTGGATCTATGTATCTTGTTTCCTTCATAGATGATTTCTCTAGGAATACATGGCTATATTTCCTAAGGAAGAAATATGAGGTTTTCAACAAGTTCAAAGAGTTTAAATATCTTGTGGAAAAATAGATAGAGAAAAAGATCAAGGTGTTGAGAATTGACAATGGAGGTGAATTGTGTGGTAAAGAGTTTGAGAAGTTTTGTAAACAATGTGGCATAACATATCAAAATACCACTTCATATACCTTGCAATAGATTTGAGTTGCCGAGAGAGTGAACAAGATATTGATGGAAAAATCAAGGAGCATGGTCAGTAATCACTACTACATATGGGGTCAAAATTTGACAAAAAATTTCGACGATAAGGATAAGTTGAATCATATCTTCGCAAATTATTCAAATTTTAATCTTTTATTTTCTTGGGGTGTCTCGATAACGTCGGACTTTTGACAAACCTATACCTTTGTCGAACGTTCGACTGGCATAGAGGGATATTCGTCGATAAATCGATGATAATAGTGTTAGTCGATCTATTGACACACATAAGGGATGCCAACTGACCATTTGAAAATGGTTTAACGATCATTGACTTCATTGACTTGGTCAAATTTGACAAAGTTTGCGTTCGTCGGAAGATGGACAAAGGTAATTGTTTTATATAATTTTGTTGTAGGTGCGAAGGTGATAAAAGCTTATTATGGTCATTGTTTGTTGAATGATTTATTAGTCTTTTTGCTATGTGTGACTTGCCTCAAATCCAATTCTTGATCTGCATATAAACTCTAATTTTGTATTTTGAAGGTTACAAATTTTTAATATTACTTTGTCTCTTTTTTAAATATCAAGATTGGATCTCTAACCCTTAGACCCTCTTTTATTCGGGGACACAATTTTTTCCCTAGGAAATATATAAGTATGAACATGTGTACTCAATTACATTTAATTATTATACAATTTTTCTTGGTGTAGTTCTCTTTATTGTTTGATTTTATTACTTGCTTATAGTGAAGCTTTGGAACTTATGTGGTAAAAATGTATGTTTTTAATTTGTTGATTACTGTTATAAACCTTTAATAAATATATGACGAAAATTGATATTTGTACCGTAATTAGAGTATATAATTCATATATTAATGCACTTATGTTGCTTCAGTGGATTTTGTTGTAATTAATATAGGAAATCCCAATGCCAACACCTGGAGAGAGTGAAAGGACAATTGCTAGGTTAAGGGTTGCATGGGAGGCATTGGTCGATAATAATGGGAAATATTATGAATGTAGGGGCTTGAAAAGAAAAATAGTTGTAAGGAAAATAGTTGAAAAACATTGTTTTACAAATGGACATTGTGAAGGGGGGCATACATTTCGTCCCATGGTAAGTTATTCATTATATATGTCATTGTATTGATTCTATTTATAAAAAAAATTATGTTTTAAGTTTTGTTATATACACTAATGTTATTGATTGTTTGTAATTGTAAATAAAAATCCTCCTAGGTGTTTGTCGCGGGAAAAATATCTGCCAAGTACTAGTAAAAATACTATTATACAAGATGTGGAAGACGATATGAATATTGAAGATCGCGTCAATCTTATGGAAGAACATGACACCAATACTATTGTTGAGCTGGATGATGGGACAAATAGATTGATCCAGGACATCTTTGTGCCTATCGATGAGGAAAACAATGATGATATTTATGATGGACCTCTTCTTGAGAAGGAAAAACAACCCCTTTATGAAGGCTCAAGAACACATATTCTCTCTGGTATAATGTTGTTGGTGAACTTGAAGGTATTGGATGGTTTGTTAAACACTTTCACACAGATCCTAAGGTACGTAATATAATTTGTCACATATTATATGTAAAGGTCGACTTTATTTTTCTCTATTTTTAGTGTCAATTAATTTGTAAATTAAGGATGCAATATTTTTTATTACTATTATTTACATTAACTAGTTTGTTTTTGTGATGTAGATTGTTAAGT
Source organism: Picea engelmannii (assembly GCA_009831015.1). Lineage (NCBI taxonomy): Eukaryota > Viridiplantae > Streptophyta > Pinopsida > Pinales > Pinaceae > Picea > Picea engelmannii. The sequence continues at coordinate 323,122 of ML787585.1, read as the reverse complement.
GATTTTTTCTTACCACCGTCAAATAATTTACCTCACACATACTGAGAGATGTGTGTCATTATGAAAGATATTGGAATGGATTATCAGGCTATTTATGCATGTATGAATGATCATATTATATATTATGGACAATACACATCAAAAATGAAATTCCCGCAATGTCAAATCAGTAGACATCGAACCGATCAAGTAAAAAAAAAGGTGCCTCACAAGGTTCTTCCTCATATCCCGATAATTCCACGTTTGCAACAATTGTTTAGGTGCCAAAGCATTGCACAATTTATGGATTACCATGCATGTCACAAAAGTGAAGATGGTGTTCATCGAATGCCTGCAGATGGTTCTACATCTAGGAACATCGAAGAAAGATGGCCAATTTTTAAAGAAAAGCCTTGTAATGTTAGGCTTTCATTGATAGTTGGCAGTGTCAATCCATTTGGTGAGCTCAAGTCTATTTACTCAGTGTGGCCTATTTTTGTTATAAACAATAACCTTCCTCCTTGGATGTCAATAAAGAGGGAGCACACAGTGTTAGCAATGATTGCTCCAGGTATTTGTTTACAAAATTGTTTCGAACATTGTATTTCATTTTTGTTATTCATTGCATAATTACTTATATATATATAAGGTAGTAATTATGTGTACTTTCACCCAATTAGGTAAGTACCAAGTCAAAGATATGAATATATATATTGAGCCTCTTGTCGACGAGCTTGTAAAGTTATGGGTTGGAATCACTATGCATGACATCTCTAGACTAATAGGGAAAAGACAATTTCAATTCCATGGAATACTTACATGGACAATTCATGATGCCCTAGTGGTAACACATTTTTGTGGCATGTAGCATACTGATGAAATTTAATAGTATATACTTTTATGAAAATATGATGCATGCTTCTTAGATATCAATTCCTCGTTATATAAATAATACTGACATTAATCCATATAATCCTGCAGGTCTTCAAACCAAGGATAAATGTGCATGTCCAATAGGTGGTTCTATGATGAAATTGTGTCATTCAAGAAGTCTAGGAAAGGATGTATTTGATGAGTATAGGCACTTCCTCACTAAGAACCATAGGTGTTGAACTACAAAAAAACAACTTTTCAATTCGAAAGAAGAGATTGGAAAAAAACCATGAAGAATGACACCTCACCTATGGAAGTTGGAATATAATAGATTAAACCGTCAAGGTAAGCATTTATTCTATATATGTGTATGCATATATATTAATGTTTTACTATTTTAATTTATATCTAATTGTATTTATTGTATCTAACAATTATTGTTGTAATCTGTAATGTTCCTGACTTGGCTAGTCTAGGAAACGCTGCTAATGTGTGTGTAGGATCAAAGGTTTACAACATATAAATGATCATACAAATAATAAATGCGACAAAGGACTGCAAGTTTGTATTATGATATCTCTGTGGATTACAAAAATGGCCAAATGCGGCTGAATACTGACAATACTCGACTAGATCAACATACAAAGGATCTTAGCCGGAATATAAATAAGTAACTGCGACTGAATAATAACACTCGGCTAGATCAAAAGACAAAAGGATCTTAGCCGGAATACAAATAAGCAACTGCGATTGAATAACAACACTCGGCTAGATCAAAAGACAAAAGGATCTTAGCCGGAATACAAATAAGCAACTAAAAGATAATACCCGAAATATGGGAGCACTGAAGAATGATGGAAGACCTGGATGATCTTCCCGGTGACTAAGGTGTGTCTTTCAACACTGAAATCAGCCAACTGGTGTCTTCCTCCTGGGATACACTGAACTATCTCTCCTGAGATGCGCCTCTTCTCCTCAATGACAAGTCATAATCTGCATAATCATGAATTAGGTCGCTGACCCTTCCTTTATAGTTTTCCAAAACCCTAAATCATGCTGAAACCCTAAATCACTGCTGA
>ML787585.1:290037-321116 GCA_009831015.1 Picea engelmannii | reverse complement strand
CTTTCCGAATATAACACCTGTGACTGGAGTGACCTCTAGTAACCCTGTTTACCCCTCTTTGGCCCTGGCTATAGTCTAACGGGGTGGTTTAGACCATTAAGCCTCCTCTTTTGGAGCTCCTATTTGGAAAGGGACATTACATAATCTCATTAATTAATTTTCATAAATGTCGTCATGAAGGATTTAATAGGCTTCCACGAGGAATGGAAATTTATCCTGTACAATTCAATAGGTTTCCCTACTATGAGCACCTGAAAATAGCTCATTTTTTTGATACAATTCATATCGGGAAGAATGTAACATAAACGTTGTGGAGAATTGTAGATGCAAGGAGTGACAAAGAAAAAATTGTCAAAATTTGTACTGAAATTCAGGAAGCCAATCATGCACTGCAAAATATGATTTATTCAAATAGTAATGGAGTGCGTTGAAATAGTCTTCCATGGTTATTTACAAAGTAGGAAATCAATGTTGTGAAAGAGGTCATTCAGAAAATTAAAATTTCCCACGGGATTTGGTTCAAACATAAATAATATCTTAACGAAGAAAGGTGAATTTGGTGGGGTGAAAACTCATGACTGGCATACCATCTTTAAGGTAATTATGTTGCACATAGATTTCTATATTTGTAAATATATGACTTTTAGTACTATAATATGGTTTTATTTTCCTAAAAATTAATGATCTCTTTGTTGTTACATTATGTTCTACCTCTATCTCTACCTGAGAGCTTTGAAAACAATGTAAAACAAGTTATATATGATCTTGGAAAATACATGAGATAAGTATTAATGATTTATATGCAAAACCATTATTGTTCAACTTGTCGACATCTATTTTACTTTCAATGTATATACACCATTGTTGTTGAAACCTATTATCCGATTTGTTATATCATGTACTATAGGTGGTTGTCATCTAAATAAATCCATAAAGAAGATATAAAATATTGTAGGAGAGAAATTCCTTGGCTAATGTGTGAAATGCAAAAGTATCTACCTCCAACATTTTTCAATGCACAAGAACACTACCTCATACACCAAGTTGAGGAGATTGAAATGTGTGGACATGTATACACAAGGTCAATGTGGATGGTGGAGAGGCACCTGAAGTCATTGAAGTCCTTCCTTAGACAAAGAGCATGTCCTGAGGGATCTATGGTGGAGGGATCTATGGTATATCTATCCTTGGTGTGTATTAGTCAATATCTTCCTAAATTAGAAACAAAAATAATGAAGGTGCCTCAAATTTGGGATCTCAATTTCATTAACAAATTTGAAGGGGAGGTCTTGGTCGGGAAAGGTAGAATGAGGAAAGTGAAAGGTAATTAGATGGTAGAGATCTATAATACTTTGCATTAATATTGAGTTATTTCTATATTGTAATTATTTAAGTTTTATTTAGCTTCTTGCATGATCAATTATTATTTAATATTTACTCTAATTACTAATTTTATTCTTTTTTCATACAGTTGGTTGAGAGTGGGATGAAATACATTTATCCATTGCAAACAATCTTTATTGGATGAAAAAATTGATAGATCAATGTAATATACAATGTAATGGTAGGTTATCATGGGAAGGGGCGACTACTTTGCTGAAAAAAGCTCATCGTAATCAGATACCAATCTTACTTAGAGGGAAATTCATTTAACATATGGTTTAAAAGTAAACATGCAAGAATATTATTCACCCACATCATGTTTCATTTATTTTCCATTCTATTAATCTAGGTCATGGTGTGTTTATTTTATAAAGTTTTACTAAGTCTAAATATCATGTTTATTCATTTACAAATATGCATTTTTTTTTACATGTGGGGCATATTGCAGTTGAAACACCACAAGGCTATGTGGTGCAACGATAGTAAATTTTTCATCAAAAAGTTGGATGATAATAAGAAAACCTCTTATTCTGGGAGAACTGTAGTCTTTTAGATCACTAATGCTTCCTCTAGAAGTGACATACATCCAACGATATATGAAAATATATACTATGGGTATTTGAATGATATAATCATGTGTGACTTTTATTCCTTCGAGTTAGTTCTTCTTGAGGTCAAATGGTATAGGTTACATATGAATGAACGTGATCCTGAAAGAACTATTATTGAGCATGCCAATGGATTTACCATGGTTAATACAAGGACGTTTGAGCTGGGTACAGAAACGTATGCTCTTCCAAGCCAATGTGAGCAAGTAGTTTATTCAGAGGTTCTAGGTAAAGCAGGTTGGTTGTACATTGTTAGATATGATCCAAGAGGAAGGCCTGTAAAGTATAATGTACCATAAGAAGATGATATTGAAGAAGAAGAAGTTGCAAACTAGGAGCACGAGCTCGAGCTAGATGTACTGTCAGATGAAGAAGTCGAAGAAGTTGAGCCTAATGTAGATGAAAATGTTCTCGACGATCATGTTGACAATGATACTATCAAAAATGACTTTGATGCAGATGATAATGTTGATATGGCCAATCCTTTCAATGTCGATTCTAAACCAGACGATTCAGATGTAGACTTGGATGAGGACTAGGGTAAGGGAGTTGGCAGATCTAGTGTGCAATTCATTTTGGACATGGATCACTATTAGAGGACTATGATCACAACTTTACACTTCAATGCAAAGAGCTTCATCATCTACAACAATGAGTTCCAAGTGAGTTATCTTCCTTATTCCATTTCTATTTCTAGCATTATGGCTTCTAGTTATATCTCACTAAAGAAAATTTTGATTAATTAACCATAATGAGTTGATTCAATTTCCTTTTCTAATTTGTTGGTAAAACTTAATTAATTGATCTATGATTATAATCACCTATAACCCAAAGGTTTGAACCTCAATCACTTCTTGTTGTGATTTAGCAATTTCTTCATGATCATGCCAAAGTTCATGTGGGAGAATGCACCATTGTTTGTTGACGATTGAAAGTATAAAATCACCTGAGTTGTGCTTTCGAGGATGTGCATGCACATTAATGATTTCCATTACAAAGAGATCTTACTCCATATTGTGTAAATGTGTGCTAGCACATGCAAAATTGTGAAGTTGGTAATGTGCAATCCCATTTGTTGTTGGGTAAAAGCCTATTGATGTCTCTAATGGGAAGAAATATGTGGTTGATAAGGCCATTTTGATTGACATGATTTATTTTCTTTGGACAATAGGCCTCCTCCTTTGATTCTATTGATTTTTGGTCACTATTTTTTCTTTCTATAAGTTGGGACAATGAATACACTATTGTGGTTCCATTGCTTAGGAAAATATTGAGCTTTGGTCTCTTGAACACTAAGATAAAGTTCATGTGGGAGAATGCACCATTGTTTGTTGACGATTGAAAGTATAAAATCACCTAAGTTGTGGTTTTAGAGGATGTGCATGCACATTAATGATTTCCATTACAAAGAGATCTTACACCATATTGTGTAAATGTGTGCTAGCACATGTAAAATTTTGAACAATGACCATTTGTCACTAGTTGCAACATTTGATCCATGAAGATAAGAAAATAGAAAGCAACAACTAGTTGTGTTCTATGAAAAATATTTTATTTATCATGTAACCCTGGTTATGTTAGATGGTATTCATGAGTAATTGTGGAATGAGATTACTAAAAAAATATTAGTCCTATAGGATCTGCATTCATGTAGCTTGAATGCCAATCATCTAGGTATTATACCTATAATGTTGTTAGTTGGTTTGTACCTGATGGTAGGAACCTTATTGCCACCTCTTCCTAGTGGTTAGAAATCTATAATACATAGAGCTAGGGGTGAAAAAGTACATGTTCATCCCCATTTATCAAATTTTATATTGGCGCATTAAAATTTAACGTCACAAATAAAGAAATTCTTAAACATGTATTTTCTTGTGTTGATGAGTGTTATCGCACAATCTATACTTGCCCAAAGCCTAAAGGCAAGTAGGCCTAGATCTATGTAACACGAAGGTAGTCCTATCACTGTCACCCCAATAAGATGGCTCTTTATATTTAGGGGGAGAATAAACTCACTCCAAGGGAGACGTCCCAATACCTAGCTGGTTGATGAAGGGAGATAAGACAATGGTTAAACCCACCCCTCTCTCTATGTCACTCAAAAGGAAGAAGTCACTTGGTATTGTTTGGGGTTAAGGAGAAATTCAAGGTGGACGGTACCTACCCCTTACCAATGAAACAACAAACTTTAGCAGCAAGCAATGATATCAATGTTTCAAATTAGTGACTTCAAGATACAAATGTGCTACTGAAATGCTAAAAGATGAAAAGTATAGCAAAAACAAAAATGTCTAGAAATTGCAAGCTATGATGACAAGAATGATATAAATACTTTTCAATTTGTTAATACTTTGTCACTCACAATTTCAAGATTTAAAACAAGTCAATAAGAGACTTCAATAGGTTGTCAAAAAACACTTGCAACAACATTAAAACGATAATTATGACAACATCAAAACCACTTCTGAAAGTACTTAAATTAGACAATTTAAACAAACAGTTTAGAATATAATGATAATAGTTTGCCTAGTACAATTTGTTGGAGTTACTTCACACACACCTAGGATTTCTTTTTCCTAAGGTTTTTATTTGTTTATTAGTCATTATCTAGTCTCCTATATTTTAGGAGAGAATATTCCACCTAGAGAATATTCTCTTTCAGTTCACACTTCAGTTTGACTAGTTGAGTTGAGTTTAGATGTTGCATTGGGATCATCACCATGCAACATTGGGATCATCACCATGCTAATTCGACCTTGCCTTGGTATCATCACCAAATTGGTGCATTAGCCTTGATTCCTTGAGTTAACTCCTCACTACTTTCTGTTCAGTCAGTTAACTGAAGACTAGTTGACTAGTTAACTCAACTAGGTGGCAGTTCACTCCCGTAACTGTCTGAGAGACTAGAATAGGTGGCATTTCACTCCCGTAACTGCTGGTGTGTGTCTAGATCACTCTAGATCACCACTATGGAGACTTTGTTCACCTCAAGTCGAACTCATTGAGTTACACAAAGTATATCATGTGTAAATTATTCATTATTCACAACAGTTAATGAGAGTTATTTCCATTCTTTCTCTCCTTCTTCTTCTTTTTCCAATTCTCTCTGCAAATGCGTGTATCATTGTTTATATAGATATATTTTGTGCAGGTCAACACATTTAAATGGTATCATAGCCGACGGACTGCTAAGAAAAAGCTACACCAATTTTTTTTTTGCAGGTACAAAAGATTGAAGACAACGGAAAGATGGAATTCCAAAAAGAATTCATTCTTACACCTTACAACTATTTTGCATGGAAGGAGAAAATAGCCATACATCTCCGATCCAGAGAGTTGTACAGGTTAACCATGAATACAGATACAGATCTGACATCAGCCATAGAAAAATCCAAGTACTTAAAATGCATGGATGAGGCACTCGGAACAATTTGCAGTCTTATTTCTCCCGATCTCCTTTTTCATATATCTTCCTGTAAGACTCCCAATGAAGATTGGATCATCTTGGAAGGGCTCTTTGGAAAACAAGATGAGATGAGGGGAAACATGCTGGAGGTGGAGCTACTCACATTGGATCCAAAAATCTTCGAGAATATCCAAGATTTCTTTACAAAATTCAAGGATTTACTGTCGCAACTCAAAACTTGCAGGGTTGATAAATCGAAGGAGGAGAAACAAATGGTTCTCACCATTCTCTCTAAGCTTGGTCCTGAATTATCTGTATTCGTATCCACATTCCATACTGTCAGATTCGCCTCTGGAGCCACCTGGAAGATGCCTTCTCTTGAGGACTTTATCGAATCCCTGACACAAGAGCAAACCAAGCTCATCAACATGGGTGCAATCAAAGGCCCAAGGGCGCATGCACTCACTGTGCATGATGGCAGCCACAAATATTAGAAATATAAAGATAAATATAAGCGAAAATCTCATGCACATATGAAGAAAGAAGGGTACACAAAACCCTTCACCGATGCCTCCAGATCCAAAGGAGAAAAGGGAAGAAAAGGAGATAAATGCACATACTGTCACAAAGGATTCCATTCGGAATCTACATGCATGAAAAAAAAAATAGATCTGATGTCTCAGATACTTCAGCAAAACAACCTTGGAGATCGCATCCCCGAGGGTGCAAACAAGAAGAAGCCAAAATCTGAATTCCAAGAAAGGCAATTCTAGCCATGCCTTGATTGCAATCAACTCCTCTCCCGATGCTTGGATCGTAGATTCAGGAGCATCACATCACATGGCTACTTCAGAAGTAGTCTATTCTTCTTTGGATGCATGCAAAGGTCCTCCTATTTTGATGGGGGACAACTCTTCTATCGAAGTCATCGGCAAAGGAAGGATTGAACTCACCAACGGAAGCTTCGAGAACGTGTTGCATGTTCCCAAGCTTTCTGTCAACCTTCTCTCCATGTATCAAATGATGAATTCCAGCACTGGAAAGAAATTTGTATTCACACCAAATTTCGTGGACATATACGACATGCAAACCAACTCCAGGGTTGCTACCGGTGAGGTAAATCATCAGTCTAGATTGTATACATTTTCTGAATTCATTGAACATGATTTTGCTTTACTGCTTACTCATGCTGATGAAAGTAGTAGGATATGGCACGAAAGGTTTGGACATTTGAATTTCAGATACATGCAATAGCTTAGCAAGCACAGATTAGTTGATGGTCTACCAGACATCCTCTTCTCCAAGGGAGTATGTGAGGGATGTTTCTCGGAAAACACCCTCAAGAGAAATTCGTCAAAGGAAAGTCTCAGCGAGCTTCTGCACCTTTAGATATGATCCACAGTGACCTCATGGGTCCTTTTCCACATCCATCAATCAACAAAGTGAGTTTTGTTCTCATTTTTGGTGATGATTTCTCACGTTTTACTTGGATCTAATTTCTCAGGCAAAAATCCGAGGTCTTTCAACACCTCAAAGATTTCAAAGCTTTGGTTGAGACACAGTCTGGAAAGAAGATCAAAGTCCTCTGAAATTATAACAGGGGAGAGTATGTGAATCATGAGATCCACAATATTTTTCATGAGGCAGGGATTCAGTTGCAACATACAGTTCCCTACACTTCGCAGCAAAACGGAGTTGCTGAGTGGAAAAACTGATCTCTAAAGGAGATGGCATCTTGCATGTTGCATGCAAAGTCACTACCACATAGACTATGGGTTGAAGCACTTAACTGTGCAACATACATCCAAAACAGATCTCCTCATAGATCTATCAAGGATAAGACCCCCTATGAGGCTTGGAGCGGCCTCAAACCAAAAGTGGCCCACTTTCGCATTTTTGGTTCACGTGCATGGGCCCGGATTCCCTCTGAAAAGAGGAAGGCACTTGATCCATAGAGCACTGAGTGCATTTTTGTTGGATACCCCAATGGTGTGAAGAGATGTTGGCTTATTGATCTTTCCTCAGGCTGACTCATCATTGATTGTAGTGTCCAATTAGAGGAAAGTGTCTCGCATGTACCTCAACAGTCGCATGCAGACACCTTCACTCTTCCACCTGTCCGAGATGATGAGCATGCACATGCTGACTCTTCTTCAGATGAGAGTTCTGATTCAGAGGAATCAGATGATTCAGATTCAGAGTCAGTACAGTTAGATGCAGAGTCATAACATCCAGATGTAGTCGCAGAGCCAGAGTAGAGGCCCAAGTGGGCACAGACTACTCTTTAGGATGCAGGGGATCTCATTGGTGATCCAACCGATACTAGGAGGACTCGATCTGATTTTGAGGAGCCTCCTATTGCACTCACTGCCACTGAACCATTGCCTTCCAGGCATCTTTTCTTGGTTCAGTCTTCAGATCCACAGTCTTATGGTGAGGCTGTTGGAAATCCCTTTTGGGAATCTGCCATGCAGGAGGAGTACAACTCCCTCCTTGAGAATTAGACTTGGGATCTGGTTCCTCTTCCTTCTACAAGGAAACTTGTCAGATGCAGATGGGTCTACAGGACCAAGAGCATAGCAGATGGACAGATCAATAGATACAAAGCCATGCTTGTCTCCAAAGGCTTTCAACAGGTTCATGGTGTTGACTATGATGAGACCTTCGCTCCAATAACGAAGATGGATTCCATACGATTGGCACTTACCATTGCGGAAACCAAGGGATGGGAAGTCCATCAGATGGACATGAAGAATGCATTTCTTCATGGTGATCTCTCTGAGGAGATCTACATGGAGCAGCCCCAGAGATTTATGCAGAACTCATATTTGGTTTGTCGACTGAAGAAGTCACTTTATGGCCTCAAGCAGGCTCCAAGGGAATGGTATGCCAAGATGGACTCCTACCTATTGTCACAGAAATTTGTACATTGTAAATCAGACCTGAATGTATACATGCTCAGGACGACTGATTCACTTCTACTTTTAGTTTTGTATGTCGATGATTTTTTGATCACCGGTTGCTCGACTTCAACAATTTTTGCAGTCCAGAGCATTCTTCATGACAAGTTTTTGATGATAGACATGGGTCCATTACACTTCTTCCTTGGACTTGAGATCAGTCACGATGCATCAGGCATCAAACTGTCTCAAGCCAAGTATGCATGAGATCACCTTAAGAGATTTCACATGATAGATTGCAAGTCTGCTCCGACTCCTTTCCTATCAGGAGTCAAACTTGAGGATGGCGGGGAGACTCCACTGGTTGACAGCACACTGTACAGACAGCTAGTGGGGAGCTTGTTGTATCTTACACACTCCAGACCAGACCTCTCATATGCAGTTGGCACAGTTTTCAGGTTCATGCAGGAGCCGCATGAGCTACATTGGAAAGTTGCAAAGCGTATCCTTCCATACGTACAGGGCACCATCACCTTTGGGATTCATTATGCAATAGACTCTACATTAGATCTCTTTGGTTTTACTGATTCCGACTGGGTTGGCGATAACATTGATCGCAAGTCCACATTTGGTTACTCACTTAGTCTTGGTTTTGGGCCTATCTGTTGGTCGAGTAAGAAGCAAGCTGCCATTGCTCTATTTTCAGTCGAGGCAGAGTACAGAGGGGTAGTTAACATAACCATTCAGGCTATGTGGCTACAACATTTTCTCACTGAGTTGGGCATTCAGTTTCATCGGTCGATCGTCATTTGGTGTGACAACTAGAGCACTCTGAAGTTCTGTAGAAATCCAGTTCAGAGGCAGCGAACGAAGCACATTGAGATCCACATGCACTACATTTGGGAATTAGTACACGAGGGGATCATCAACTTACAGTTATGTCCTTCAGTAGAACAGAAGGTAGACATTTTCACATACATAAATTCCATAAATTTCAGAAGGTAGACTGAGCATAAATTCCATTCTCTGCGAGGTCATCTTGGAGTGAAGGACACAGTTTCCTAGCAACTGTAGTTCTTCTTTTTACATACATTGTACATTGAGGAGGGGTTTTTCCCATGAGGTTTTCCCTCTTTCCTTACTTTATTTTCAGTGTATCTTTTGTACTTGGGTACCTAACACGGCCTCGTTGCCAGTACTCAATCTTTATTTTCACCATAGTGATGTTCAGGGGGGGTGTTGGAGTTACTTCACACACACCTAGGATTTCTTTTTCCTAAGGTTTTTATTTGTTTATTAGTCATAATTAGTCATTATCCAGTCTCCTATATTTTAGGAGAGAATATTCCACCTGGAGAATATTCTCTTTCAGTTCACACTTCAGTTTGACTAGTTGAGTTGAGTTTAGATGTTGCATTGGGATCATCACCATGCGACATTGGGATCATCACCATGCTAATTCGACCTTGCATTGGTATCATCACCAAAGTGGCGCATTAGCCTTGATTCCTTGAGTTAACTCCTCACTACTTTCTGTTTAGTCAGTTAATTGAAGACTAGTTGACTAGTTAACTCAACTAGGTGGTAGTTCACTCTTGTAACTGCCTGAGAGACTAGAATAGGTGGCAGTTCACTCCCGTAACTGCTGGTGTGTGTGCAGATCACTCTAGACCACCACTATGTCGACTTGGTTCACCTCAAGTCGAACTCATTTAGTTATACAAAGTATATCATGTGTAAATTATTCACTATTCACAACGGTTAATGAGAATTCTTTCCATTCTTTCTCTCCTTCTTCTTCTTTTTCCAATTCTCTCTGCAAATGTGTGTATCATAGTTTAGCTAGATCTATTCTGTGTAGGTCAACACATTTACACAAATGCTAGGTGGTTTTATAAATAGTTTGAGGGCTGTTAAGGGGCTGAAATGATGGTTGTAATAGTAGTTACAACAACAACAACAACGTCAAACAACTTCAAAAATTTGCACCTAGAACACTAGAAAAAGGAAGACCAAATGCAAAATTTGGGGTTAGTTTTAGGGGTTAGTATGTTGATTAAGGTTGCTAAATAGGGGATGGAACAACAATTATATCAACGGTAATATGGTTGTTAGTTTTAGTGAAAGTTTCAAGAAGATGTGTTGAAAGTTTCAATAATAGTAACAATATCACTTGGGAAATAAAAAAATGATAATTTTTATCTAAGGGAAGAAGTAAATGCAAGAGGTGTTGGCACTTCAAGGCCTTAAACATTCAACCCTTTAAGGGAGGGTTTGCTAGAGAGTAAGCACTTCTAGGCCCTAGTGTACCTTAGCGTTTTTGAAAGGAAATTTAATTGGTGATTAGAATGAGATTACTAGAGAGCTACCACTTTAGGGCTCTAATAATCAGTCCCAAGAAAATGTATAATTGGCAAGATCAAGCTAGTAGAAGAATTATAGGGAGAAATAAGCATTTGTTGTTTCTCCCCTAGGGTTTAAACAAGCAATTTCATAATCTTAGACACGAAACAAGTAAATTTTACCACAAACATCCATAGCATGAATACAAATGAGATTTTTCTACTTACTTCACCAAGAATAATCAAGTCAAACCCTAGTTGAAGACCATTCCACCATGAAAAATGCCAAAATACACCACCATAAAGTTCTCCCAAGAGGTGTGCACTAGTTATTTCAACCAATAACCCTTAAAGAGGGCGAAAATTTGAGACCACCACTTGTGTGTGATGAGTTATGATGAAAACGAATGTCACTTTATGTCTATTTATACCAAAATTATGACCTTTAATTATTTTAGGTCAAAATATCAGGGCCGACTTGGCCAATTTACTAAAAAAATACATTTTTATCAAAATATATTCAATTTGCATCTAAATAGGCCTCAAAACGTGATGTCATGCCCTCCTAGGGTGACATTGGGCCTCAAGTGTAGGACACTGGGAAAAGGAGATGAAAATGATGGGCCTCCAAAGGCCTAAAATTTGCCCACACGTGTCAATAGCCTCATGAATGCCTCCAAGATGACAACCCTAGCTGCCAGGTGATGTCTAGGGCTGCAAAGGTGATGTCTAAGGCCTCCCAAGGCCAACGTTTAGGTGGGAGGATCATGAAATATTAGGTCTAGGTCTTCCACAGTGCTTGCAAAGGCAACGTCCTTCCTTCATCCGATGCAAGCCTTCAATCTATTCTTACCCCTGATTGGGGTTTCAACATCCATATGTGGGATTTGAGCCCCCATGAAGGACTGAGCTAATCATTCCCTCATGTGTACCTATCCATCAGGCAAGGTCCTACAAAAACAACAAGTACGCCCTCCAGGGGTTCATAAGTCACAAGGATCATAACATGTAAATCACATCTAATAATTAAATTACCCAGACATGTGCATCAAACCCCCCTTAACCACAAATAAATGCTCAAAGATGTTATGCAAATTGACAACTTAGGTTTGGAGAGGTTTTCAGGGTGTCCTATTGGGCTAACCTATCTTAAGTTTGGGGTGTTTCCTAGGTGGAGTATAGTCCAAGTCATGTAAGTGTATGAGGTGGCATGGGGTGCATGTGATAACAGGTAAATGTAGAGTTTTACATATGGTTTCCTTTGTCAAGGGTGAGTTGCACCTTGTCATGAATGCAATTGTTTCCTAGCCCATTCATTACAATTTATTCTTAGATTTATTTCTTTTGATATTTTTCTCTTGTGCTTCAAGGGAAAAGTTGAGGGCCACTGTCCTGGCTTGATGATTAGAGGTGACAACGTATCCACAAACATTTCATGAAAATGAGAAGGCTAGCTTCTAATGAGACCCCCTTTCTCTTGGCTATGCCACCAAGAGCCACTACCCTGGTTTGGTGACCAGATAGGTGGTAATGTCATACCGCTACATGCCCATGGTCATAATAGGCCGACTCGTGATGAGACCTCCTATCCATCAATTGGTACCTTGAGTGTTTATGTTATATTGTGGGTCCCCTTTTCTTACTTAGAAGCTTTTCACTGCTTTATCGGGGATCCCTGGGTAAAGCATTTGGAAGGTTTCAAATTTGGCTTTTAACTCTTGCCAAATACTTTTACCCTCTAGGCCTTTAGCCCCATCCTCCCATAAGGCAAGGTACAACCCTTCATAGTGTAGCCAATCCCAATGCCCCAAAAGAAAAGGGGATATGGAAGGAATAAATATGGAAAGTGGTAAGTATGGAGGGAATGGATAATGACTCTTCAAATATCCACCTAGTAGCAACCCATCCTAAAGGGAAGTCAACTTACTAGGGAGCTGTGTCATCCTTCTAGGTTTGAACGAGGAAAAGAACATAATTTCCAATAAAACGTCATGAAGTGAAGAATAATTAAAATACAACATGTTCAAGTGCTTCAAAAATCATAGTGATGCATACCATGATACCCAGATTCATTACCTTATGGAGCAAGACTCACTGCTACTTCAGGACCAGGCTAGTGTGATGGATACTGCTACTGGTGATACGTGGACTGCACTGAAGAAAAGAGGGGCCCTCTATGGCCACGCTCAAGTCGAATGGATCTCGGTGCTCCATGTCTCAGACCTGTGGGCCTCGAGACATGATCTCCTTAGTTATCCGTAGGCTAGGGGATAACAATGAGCTAACCCATGGTCAGGAATGGATGCCTATTAAAACTAAAATATAGTCAAGCACTATCCACTATTGTTACTTGCGACATATATGGTGGTTCCTTTAATTTATTCTAATTAATAAATGGATGAAAACTATAATAGTGAGGAGGAAGATGATATCCATAAACTAGATCCTTATGAAAATTGACAAAAAAATTATGTCTTTACCATACAAGGAAATTTCTATAGCTATAGATTGGTGGATTAAATTCGAGGCAACACCATTGAATTAAACTCAACTTTATTGATTAAGGAATATGCTTTAAGCATCATGTCCTTCAAATTATGTTTTCTTGGTTTCATATGGTGGTGGCTACAATAATCATTTGACACTCATTACTACATTTTATCAATGAAGATAAGAAAATAGAAAGGAACAACATTCTACGTTCTATGAAAAGTATTTCATTTCTCATGCAACCATGGCTATGTTGGATGTTATGCTTAAGAAACTAAGGAATAATCTTACTCAAAGGGGATTATTCCTAGTGGACTTTAATTCCCCTACCTTGAATGCCCATTATCTATATATTCTACACACAAATTTATTAGTTGGTTTGTACCCAATGGTAGGGACCTTATTTCCACCTCTTTCTAGTCGTCAAAAGACGTAGTGCATACTTCCAGGGTTAAACGACATGTATTCATCCTTATTATGCAAATTTTAGATTGGTGCATTATAATTTGAATTCATAGAAAAATAAATTCATGAACATGTATTTGCTTGTGTTTGATGAGGTAACCCATCTTGAACATAGTCTCCTACTAACCCTTCTTTCTCCTAAAGTGTCCTTGAAAAACTATATTATAGTTGAGCCCCCGACATTTCTCCTAAAGTGTCTCTGAAAAACTATATTATAGTCGAGCCTTATCTTGAACATTACTTGCTACATATATAGTGGTTTCTCCACTTGATATTGATGACAATATGGATGATGAAAATGGTGAAATCTCTGATAGTGAGGAAGAAGAGTTTCTTAAACCAAATCCTTCTGAAAAAAAAAAACAAAAAATTATGTCTTCACTATAAAGGGTAGTTTCTATGGTTGTAGATCAGTGGATTAGATTTCTTGAAGGAGAAACTTTATGCAACATCTCACTAAAAGTATGTTTTCTTAGTTTTGTAGTTTTTCTAAGCATTGGAATCCATTACTTACATTTAATTAACAACACCGTTTCTTATACTTATCCTTGCATGGGAATTTTTTATTCGTAGAATCGTATGTGATTTTGTGCACTTTGGTTTGTATCTTGAATCACTTCGACTATTTGCTAGAGCCTACACCATATTGTGTAAATGTGTGCTAGCGCATGTAAAATTGTGAAGTTTGTAATGTGCAATCCCATTTTTTGTTGGGTAAAAGCCTCTTGATGTCCCTAATGGGAATAAATATGTGGTTGATAAGGCCATTCTGATTGACATTGTTTATTTTCTTTGGACAATAGGCCTCCTCCTTTGATTCTATTGATTTTTGGTCACTATTTTTTCTTTCTATAAGTTGGGACAATGAATACACTATTGTGGTTCCATTGCTTAGAAAAATATTGAACTTTGGTCTCTTGAACACTAAGAAAAATTTGAGGTATTGGCATAATACAATGAGCATGATGAACTATTAAGAAAAAATGTCTTGGTGGACTATATTTGCACCAACTACTTATTAGAATGTTTTTTTTGAGCATATATATGACTAGTAGATTGTGTTTTCTCCATCTTAGATTGGGTGGCCAATGAATAGTCATATAAGTTTTATTAATGATATTGGGAGAAGTGTATCACAATAGTAAAAATGTGAGCTTCACAATAGCGTTTTTTCATTGGGATGTTCTATGTTCAATGACAATGAAATGCTTATTTGATTACCATTTTCTAGTCTTTCCATAATGGTGAGAGTTTGGTTGGAGGTTGCATTTACTTTTGAATGTAACTAAAACTCAACATATTTGTGACATCATATTCCTAGTAACCCATATTTTGGCATCTTGATTACCTATTATCGAGCATGATATTCTAGTGATTATTGATATTGTTTATGCTACATGGGAAATACAATCCCAATTTCCCATTATTGTGCATGTCATCGAATGATAATCAATAGTTGGATGTTTGAATTTGTATATGCCAAGCTAGACACCAAATTGGTGTATGAGACCCCCTTGTTTGTGGGACAAGGGACCCCCTCCACCCAATGATTTGACTAGTAATTCTACGGAGGTATACATAACCTACCCCCTTTGGATTTGAACTTGTGACCTCTTAGGAGAAAACACATGTTCTTAACCATTAGGACCACTATATATACATTTGTCCCAGTTTCCAGAATGGAACCAATCTGTTTGCTTTTAGCTTATGCATGCTCCAAAAATATTAAAATGTATCAAATGGACGTAAAATCATATTTTCTGAATGGGGAACTTGAAGAAGAAGTCTACAATGAACAACCAGAAGGATTTCGGTTGTTAGAGAATACAGATTATGTGTGTAAACTAAAGAAGGTCTTGTATGGTCTAAAACAGGCTCCTAAAGCATGGTACTCTAGACTGGATAAGTATATCCAGCAGACAAG
Organism: Picea engelmannii; assembly: GCA_009831015.1. Lineage (NCBI taxonomy): Eukaryota > Viridiplantae > Streptophyta > Pinopsida > Pinales > Pinaceae > Picea > Picea engelmannii. The sequence goes on along the minus strand of ML787585.1, from coordinate 305,598 downwards.
GTTCAGAAAAGGAAGTGCAGACAACAACCTCTACATCAAGGTAAATCAAGGTAATATTTTATTAATTGAAGTTTATGTTGATGATATTATTTTTGGTAGTGATGATGACAGGTTAAGCAAAAAATTTGCAAAAGATATGCATAATGAATTTGAAATGTCGTTACTTGGAGAACTATCCTTCTTTCTGGGACTTCAGATACGTCAAAGCAACTAAGGAATTTTTATTTCTCAAACCAAGTATATCAGAGAAATGCTAAATAGGTTTGGAATGGAAGATTGCAAACCAATTATCACTCCCATGCAAACCAGTTGCAAGTTGAGCAAAGATGATGATTCAAAGTCTACATATCAGAGGAAATACAGGTCAATGATTGGCAGCCTACTATATGTGACATCATCCAAACCATATGTAATGTAGGCAGTTAGACAAGTGGCATGATTTCAAGCAACACCAAAGGAATCACATGTAGTAGCAGTAAAGAAGATTTTCAGATATCTCAAAGGAACATAAGAGTTTGGATTATAGTATCCAAAAGGAAATGATCTATCACTTGTTGCCTACATAGATGCAGATTGGTCAGGTTGTATTGATGATCGATGAAGCACCAGTGGAGAAAAGTTCTACTTGGGTGAGTGTTTAGTATCATGGATAATCAATAAACAATCATCAATATCCTTATCTACAATCGAGACATAGTATATTGCAGCATCATCATGTTGTACACAGGTTCTTTGGATGAAACAAACTATGACAGATATACAGGTTGAGTATGATGAGCCCATTCCAATATATTTTGATAATACAAGCGCCATCAATATCTCAAAGAACCCGATAATGCACTCCAAGACAAAGCACATTCCAATCAAGTATCACTTTCTACGGGAGCAGGTTGCAAAAAATAACATCAGAGCTGAGTATGTGGGCACAAAAGAACAAGAGGCAGACATCTTTACAAAACCACTTCCACGAGAAGCCTTTGAATATCTTCGCCAGAGACTTGGAGTTATTTCTACTCCAAAATGAATGCTTTTTGAATGCTTATCTTATATGTATTATATGTACAAAAGGAATCACCATAAGAGGACATTTCAGTCAGGGGGAGCAACCCCGGATGGAAAGATACCTTTACCATTGATGACAAAGGGGGAGAGATTTATCAGATGCAGAGGACATAGGCATGGTTCCAGGGGGAGCATGGGATAGAGGCATGGTTCTAGGGGGAGCATGAGTGATATGATTTCAGTATTGCATCAGAGTGTTTCCATCAATGCCAAAGGGGGGGATTGTTGATTAAGGTTAGTTGTCATTGATGTCAACCCTTGAAGAAATCCCGATAGCACAAAGGTTTGGGTAATGGACCCAAGTTTGTTTGATGTAAAGATGAATCATTATTGTCTTGTCATGGTTGATAAGAAGTACATATGGATGAACTCCAAAGTGGTCCCCTTATGGTGAAATCCATCACGGGAAGACGCTTTGCGGATTGAGTTATCCTAGAAGTATGGTTAGAGAACCCATGCTTATTTGTGGAATAATGAGATGAAGGTCAGTGAATTTGTCAGTGAAACTATCCTAGGTGGATATTTCTTATCATTCCATTTCTAGTGGTATGTGGAACGTCCCATAACTCCTCACGGTTAGAGAGTTATGGCCATGAGAAGTTGGAGAACCCAAGATTGGGTAATGGACCCAAGTTTGTTTGATGGATAATGGTATGAGTTTTGATATATTTTCAGGTAATACTATTCTATATGGATGGTACATGTCATTCCATTTTTGGTGGTATGTGGAACGTCACATTACTCCTCATAGTTTGAGAGTTACGGCCTTACGAAGTTGGAGGACCCTCTTATGTCATCTAGAAGCCCCAAAAGGTCAAAGTAGTCAAAGTGGTTTAAGAAATTTTAGAAGGTAAATAATAAAGTGAAGTAATGATTGTACTATAATTCAAAGTGAATACAAAATAAATTATTTAAATAATAAATTTAATGGAGAAATTAGAAGTGGGTTAACCCTAAAATAAGGAAAGTGGGCAAAGTGACCTAGAAGATGTTTTTAAGGAAGCTACTTGGAGAGTATAAATAAGAGGCAAGTCTCTCTCATTTAAGACACACTTGAGCATATTGAATACATATAGGTGTCTGAGGTAACCAAAGTATATCTAAACCAAATTTCTGAGCGAAGGTGAAGAAAAGAAGGCCGGAATTCAAGGAAGAATAAATTCTTTTGATGATGCTTTCTAAGGTATGTTATTTACAGGCCATCTCACCATTTTCGCAATAACTTTTTTTCTAGAATGATTCAGACCGTGAAATTTCTATTCCATTGATGAAACATATCCAAGTATATATGGTACAAAATTCAGCTTGTGGTTCGTTGTATTTTTGGAGTTACACTTTGTGAAAAATAGGGTTTGTGGCTAGTCCCGAAACTAGTAAAAAACAAGTGTTTCGGGTAAAAACGTCATAACTTCTTCATAACAGATCCAAATTCAGTAAGACAAAATGTGTTGGTTAGAGTATAGTATGTTTTATTCCATGTAATAATTTCAGAATGATTCAACAAACAATCTGTGCGGGGCATGCTCTACAAGGTCTCTCTCTAGAATAAGCCAAAATTCAACAAGATATGCCATTTTTGCTATAACTCCTTTTATAAGAGGTTCCAAGTAGTGACACTTGGAGAAATTGCATAAAAAACATTGAAGAACATTGTGTATCAATTTCAGATCTTTATTCATTACAGGTACAAAGTTATGATTATTCCAAGTTAGGGTTGTTGACTAATCCAAAACTAGTCACGTGAGACTAAAGAAAAGTTTGATGAAAATGATAGTCTCTTGTTGTTTAAAGTGAATGAAGGTTTGAAGGTATGTGATCATATACACCAGGTCTATTACAAAGTTACAAATCATATTTGGATGATGAAATTGATGAGGGATTTTGGTTGAGGTACAAGTTGGGTACATGGTTAAGACAAGTAGTTGATGAGTTGGCACATACATAAGGTGTATAGATGATGATGTTGGTGCATATTGATGAGTCATAGTTGATGAGGACTTGACACATGATTGGTACATACTTGGTACATGGTTGGTTGCACTTGTTTATGGTACAGGTTGGTGCATGGTTGATGCACTTGTTTATGGTACAGGTTGATTACAGGTTGAGGTACATGTTGATGCATGGTTCAGGTTTATTGGTACAGGTTTACATCGGTATATCTCACATTGATAGTGTGACAGTGGTTCCGTCATTCTATTTCTACTTTAGGGAGGTTGGACGGGGCAAGGAAAGGTGGTTGTAGCCACCTTCCAGTTGTAACCGGAGAACATAGGGGGTTGTATCCTCCTTCTGGTTGTAGCTAGAGAATTGGGGAGTTGGAGCTTCCCTCAGGTTGTAGCCTAAGAAACTAGGGGGTTGGAGCCTCCTTCCAGTTGCAGCTGGAAAAAAAAGGAAGTTGGTGCTTCCAATGAATGTGATTCTTCAAGACATATAAGAAAAAACATTCCATGGTTTTCTCCCGATTTGGGTTTCCACGTAAAACACTAGTGTACTCTGTATGTGTGTGATTGTTTAGTTCTTATTGATCATTATTGGATAATAATTCTACATTGATATAACACTTGGATTATTCGTAGAAAAATGATTATAATTACGCTATTACTGATTCACCCCCCCGCTCAGTAATCCAACATGATTGTTTCTAACAAGAAAATGGCTATGGAATTGTGTTTGAATTACATAATTTTGAAGAGTTGGTGGCGCAAGGCAATAATGAAAATGGTCATACAATGGTTAATTAAATTATGTGGCTGATCCATATATGGTACATTTGGATAGTTTGAATGTTGGTGTCACTTTGATTGGGTAATAGTGTTTATGGTTATGCATTTTAAATTGAGTTTTATTGGAAATTGACATAATAGGGGTGGCACATTTTGGAAAGGTAATGTACACTAAATATTATGCGATTTAGCTTTGTGACATGGTGATAGTTTCAATACATGATTTGATTAAATGATTAATGAAGAGTGGTTGGAATGTACTGAGGAGTTAATACATTTTTGGGTGGAGGCGACATGTATTTACTGCACGTCACCTTTACTCCTCCTGTTGGTCGCCACCCTAATGAAATATTGTTCGATCTTGTTTCTTTGGTTATGCTTCAGAATCATAGTAGGGTGGAACCGTTCGGCCACCTCTCGTCTTAAGGATTTCAATTAATAGTTATGTCCTTTTTTGGCCATTCTTGACTTCGCTTTCGTTATGAAATGATTATTGGCTCAGGTGTATGGGTTTATGTTTTTCCTAAGCAAGGAAATGTGTGAAATTTTGGTTTTTGAATGAAAATTGGATGGTTCCTCCTTCAAATTTTTTGAGTTCGTCGGGGTTATTGGTTTTCTTGGGTGATAGCTCTTTGTTATCATTGTTGTCTAGTTGGAGGGTTATGCTTTAGCTTGGGCAGATAGCTACCTTCACGCATTGACACTAGTAGAGTTTCTGGATTTCATGGTTTAGTGTTAAGAGGTTCTCCGCGTCAGTATGTTGGTTCACTTCGGCATTGGTTGATTGCACCACTAGGGGTCAAGAAATGTGGTTCCTGTTCTTCCTCGACCCTGTCTTCACCTATGTGCTGTGATTGTTGACCAAAGAGCACAAGGGTTATACCTTGCGTGCGTTCAAAAAAAAAAAATTGCTAGGCCAGACTAGAGCCCTACCCTTTCGTTTATGGCCCCTGTCACGAATGAGTCATGGCCCTCTCTATGCGCATCATTGGTCTCAAAGGTTCCACCATTACGATGGGCTGGCTCCGTTCCCCGGGTTGGCTACAGAATATAACCTTAATCCTCTAGTCTGGAGTGTTGTAGAGGAGACTCTCATGCCTGTCAAGTTTCTACAGGTTATTGTGGTTTGAATGTATGGTTAGTTACCTTGGATACAGGCTCACCCAGTTGGTCTATGACAATCATGTTAGTTTGGCATTTGGTTACTGCTTCTGTGTTAATAAGGATAAACCCTTCATGGCTAATTTCACTTTCACAGAACGTAGTCACTCTCCTCATATTAATACTCAATAGTGTTATTGGAAGGGCCTCTGCCCTGATTTGATTGGATGCGTGGTTATGCATAGCTACTACAGTTGGTTCAGTTGATTGATTTTCTCTCACAGTGGCGAATTGTTGATTGACATGCAGTCACTAGTAATTGCACTTATGGTATTTTGAATGATGGTTGGCATTGGTTATGAATGCTTGTTGTTGTCCACACATGCATGGTTATTTAAAAGACTATTTGTTGCTAATTGATCACGCATGCAGGATGAGTTTTTTCAATTGTGGAAGCCATGGCCGAGGAAATAGAGGTAGAGGTAATTGGAACCGAGGCCCAAGAAGGCCCAGGTTCTCCATACATTTTGATGCTGATTCAGAAGATCTTGGACAATTGTTTCATGCGAGATTCTTTAATTAGATTAGGCAGGGAATAGTCCAACCTAGGCCTGTAAGGCCTCCTTTCCAAGCCTCGCAAGCCCCCAGTATCCATGTACCTCCTCATGTTTCCTTACAACCTGAGGTCCCTGAAAATGATGGATGACAGGAGATTGTCCACCCGACAGTCTCCCAACATCATGGCTGGCCCAACTTGACCTTGCCTGCTCCTCCATCTTTGAACCCCATTGTCCATGATGCCCCTAACCACTCACCAATGAAATCCTCCCATTCTAGAAAGAGATTGAAGACTGAAGCCCACCATGCATTTGATAAAGGAAAATCCACTGCTTCCCTTTCCTCACCCTTCGTTGACTCTGATAAATCCGTGTCTTCCCGTATGCATTTGAAGGACGATTGTTCCCACGTGATTAGTGAGATAAAGCCTAAAGGCTCTGCCCAGCCTAAGGAAAATTCAGGAAAAGCAAGAGGTGACAACAACAACCAAGGAAGGGTTGCATTATAGACTGGGAAATATGGCTTTTAAGTTTATGTTATCTATTGTTTTATGACAGTTGACTTCATGGATTTTGGGACAACATGTTTTATTTTGGATATATGAGTATTATTTTGGAATAATTTCAAATTTCATGAGCTAAAATTGCCAAAAGTAAATATGTTGATGGGAGACACAAGGAGGTGTGTTTTCTTAACTAATGATTATGTTATGATTGTTATGATTGTTATAAACTAAAGGGAGTCACAGGGGGTCCCACCTACTAGTTTTTATTTTTTTTTAAGTAAAAAGGATAGAACCTGTTATATTATCATTGCCAAGTTACAGAGACTGTTTATGATGCCAGTTGTCCCGCCTAAACAGGAAACCGAGACAGCTGGGCATCCTATGCCATTTGTTTCCAACCAAAAAAAACTATCAGAGTGCAGTCCTGCCCGAAGGAATCCAGGATGCCTAGCCATTGAGTTTAATCTGTGTGCTGAAAACCTAGTTGCAAAATAGCTAAGATCTAACTGGGCGAAAGCCTGGTTCGGAAACAAAAAAAGATTGCTAACCAAGAACATCACTGAACCTCTTATCCATCGGGCTCGTCCTCGTCCCCGTGCCTTCGCCATCCTGCTGGAAACGCGTAAGATTGCATGCACACAGGGCATTGCCGTTTAGGAAGAGTCCTGGAATGAGCAGCGAACAACATGTCGAGTTGATGGTCGATTCGGGAAATGCGAAAGATTTGATCGTCCAACAGGCTTCACATATCAAAGATTAGAGCTAGGTACCCCAGATTGGTGAAAGGATGCTGGTCCTGCCAATTGTCGTCAACAGAGGCTGAGGGAATTGGCCCCGTTTCTCCTTCACTTGCATGTGCTGTGTTGTCGTGATGTGCCGGTCGGTTGGATAGCTGGGTCACCTCCTCCATAGGTGCACCGAGGGGTGAGTCTCTGCTTCCTTTTGCGCAGGACGAGGTCTCTTCTTCAACATAGCATGTGGTAAATTCCTCTACCGGGTGAGTTGCACTGGAGCCAAGCGGTTTGCCCAAAGGCGAAATCTTGTCATCGGTGCCAAAATCAGTGGGTGGATTCCAATTGTGTGGGACTGTGAACAGAGGGAGCTTCAGATAGCTTTGCATGGTCGTCCAGGGTGATCTCTTCCACGTACACCATTGGAGGCGTTCGTAGTTTCTGGCGTCTGCGTAAGGACGCCATGGCTAGTGCCTGTTCGAATTTATTCTACCTCTGTCGGCGAGATTCGGTTGTGTACCAAGCCGCACCCCTACGTGGCTTACCTTGTTCTCTAGGAATAATGAAGACCCTGGAGATGACCAAGGTTCCTTGCGGGTGGAAGGCTCTGCTCCAAAGCTCCAGTGGGTCTACAAAATGTGGCTCCACTAAATTCAACTCTACATTCGACTCTGCAGTAAGTGAATGTCGCTCAATGCTGTCGAGGCGGGTTATAAGGAGGAGGACAACAACGATTGCCATGGCCATTAAGGCTTGCTTCTGAGTGCGCTGGTGTGTTGTACTGGTCACTTGCGCGAAGGGGCTCATCTCCTGGATTTTGCTGCATGGATTCATGCTTGTTTAATTGCTGAGGGGATGGTCGTTGGTGGATGTATTAATGGTGCATCTCGGCGTTATCCCGCATGGCTCGACTCTGCGACGTGGCACCCCATCCGGGGGGGTCCCACCTACTAGTTATTATTTATTTATGACCCTTATTATGATTATTACTTTTCCCCATAACTAAAGTTAGTTGAGACTTTAATTAGCTTAACTAATGAGTTGGTTCAACTACCTCAACCAATTCTAATTTGTTAAAAGCAAAAGGGAAGGGAGGAACAAGAGGAGGATAGAAGAAGAAACATGCTAAGGTTTTCTCTTTGAGTTTATGTTGAGATAGTTCAGCTTTCATTCATTCATATATTCATCATAGGATAATTCTATTTTGTGATAACAGGGTCTTATTGTAGACAACAATATTCAGGGCTGAATCAAATCATTCAGACACTTGTTTTTCAGAGGTGTTGATCTATCTTTGATAGTCTGCATAGACTTGTCTGTTTGTGAATTAATTTTCATGACTGATAAAGGCTATTGTGCAGAGTCGAGTGGGCAACAATCTGTGGCAAGATGATCCAATGTTTAGAGTTCAATTTTTGTTTTCTGTTAGAGGTCCTTTTGTATGTTCTATCAGGGATGTCTAAGTTTGACTTTGGTCCACGATTTCTATATGAGATTTTCTAAAGAAAATGACTCTTTGATGAATTAGAATGAAATAGATGATTGCTTTATGTCTCAACTATCTTGATTTTCATTTTGGTGTCCTTACTTCTATTCTTACATTTGTTTCAACAACTGTTATGTTCAGAAAATTACAAAAAAATGTGAATTTCCAACAAGTTTTTTGTTGATAAAAGACTAGCCTAAGCACTCGTAATTAATACTTGTGAGTTAGGATATTAATTTTGTTGGCTATAAACATAGGGTGATATCCCCGTCTACTTTTCTTTAGCCAAGTAAAATATGAAAATGCTTGAGTAAGATCAATTCATATATTTTCCTCAACATTTATTTGGCGACTGTACTGGGGAGATCTTTGATATCTTGAAAATGCTTTGTTCGTGTTGCAAGGAAGCCCAATCTTGAGCCTGGTCTCCAAGACCAGACCAACATTGCTTTGAACCTGTTTCATACTATTCTAAACACTGCTAGGGCCCGTGTTGAGCTTAATCGTTCTTGGTCATCAATTGAACAAGATATTAGTAACCTTTCGTTCCTTCAGTTTTGGCCTTTTTTTCATGTCCTTTGATTCTCGTGCTCCTAGAAGAAGAGGCTTGTCACCCGAAATCAATTGTATTGCTGAAATAGGAAGAATAAGCGTTGTGTTATCTGCCCAACAAACTGCTCTAAGTAGTACTTTATCTAATTCGTCTAGCTCGTCTTTCTTTCCCTCATCTATCATCCACAAGATGACATCTAGTGGTGGTTCTGGTGGCACTGGAAGTGCTCCATCTTCCCAATCTTAATCTTCATCGATGATTGGCATTTTGTACATCAACCATATCCCTATCCAATCTAATACAAACCCCACCAAAGTCATTAAAAAGTAATGGCTTTTTCAGTTCGAAGAAGATGCAACAACCACACCGTGACATGTGTCCTCTCCTCTTAACCTAGCACCTGCTACTCGCCCACTTCCGAAGTTTAAAGAGCATTTGCCTAAGTTTTCAGGAAATAACAATGTTAGTACCAATGAACACCTAGTGGCATTTTATAATGCTTGTCATAATATAGGGGCCAACGACAATGACACCTACATGCGCTTGTTTTTCAATTCCTTGGAAGGGAAGGCTGCAACTGATTTCTTTGACCTTCCTCCTAAGATCTTGTCTACTTGGGAGGAGTTAATCTATTGGTTCTGATCCAATTATGGGAAATCCAAAATCCTTGCCGAGAAGTTAAGAGAATACAACAACATCACTTACAAAGATGGTGAGACCATCAGGTCTTTCAACTTGCGTTTCACCAAGTTGTATAATCAAATCCCCTAACCTATCCGCCCTCAGAACCAAGCCATTTTCAGGCATTACTACAATGCATTTCCCTCTCCCTACCGTCATAGGCTTGAGGAAAAGGCCATTGATAATATTGGTTCCGCCCTGCACACTTTCTCATAGTATGAGGAACAACTTGAACGAACTGGTCTACCCCAGGGAGAATCAGTTAGATAGACAGATATGTCCACTCTCTTACAGCTAGTACAAGATATGAACAATTGTATGATAGATTTTGAGAGGAAGGGTACTGTCTCCCCTCTTACTCCTGGAGCTTCATCCTCTTCTGCACCCCCTTTTAGAAATCCAATTGAATTTTTTTTCAGCCTAAGGCTATCTTGCCTTGGAGCTAGTGTAATGTTTGCGAGGAGCACCATGAAGAAACCATGTGTGAGGTAAACAAGAGTGCCAGGGATAAGATCTTTGGTAAAAGTCCAAAAGATACTATTTTTGTTCTAGAGTTTGCAGAGCCATAGGATGTCATGGTTATCAATACTAGAAACAAAGCCTAAGCTCCCAAGGGAAAAGTTGACCCTCCCTGCAGTTCTTCTAGCCCAAGCTCATCTTCAACCGCTGCTGTGCCCCAGGTTCCTAAAATTCCTGAGAGTGAAAGAATCACTCCTCCTCCCCCCTCTTCCAAATACAATATCTTGAATGAATTGGACAACATCAAAGTAGATGCAACCTTCCTAGACATGGTTGTCATCCCTGAACAACAGATGCATCTAAAACAATTCATGGAAGGAAAAGATTCTGTTGTAGCCAGTCTTTCCGAAGAGGTAGACGAAGAGGATTCTTCTGTAAATAAAGTAGGTGTACATAACTTTAGATACCCTGTAAAAAACCCTCTTTTTTATATTTCTATAAAGATCATGGATAATATTGCCCATTGTTGCCTCATTGATGGTTGTTCAGGCCTAAGTGTGATGTCAAGGATTATTATGGAAGAGCTAGGCTTGTCTTGTACAAACGAAAATGCCAGAAGCATGATCTCCTATAATAGTCTACAACAAAAAACCATAGGTGAGATTAAAGACATAACCTTGGTTCTATGCACTCACCCTGAGAGAAGGACAACCCTTAGCATTCAGGTGATTTATATGCCTGTGAGAAATTATTCAATTACCTTGGGGAGAGATTGGCAATCCCTAACACGTGGATACATGTCACTCGACGGGACACATTTATCTGTTCCTCAGAATGGTAAGAATATCATAGTCCTTAGAAAGGGAATAATTTCACCCTACATAGAGAGTGTTCCACAATCTAGTGTAAACTATATTCAAGAAGATCTAGGAGTATATTCCATCTTCATTGAGGAAGATAACATTACTTTGGAAAAAATCGATTTAAATGATGATATATGGCATATGCACTTTGATGGTTCATGCTCTAGTGAAGGTAACGGGGCTGGCATTATCTTGGTTTCTCCTACATGGAAAATTCATAATCTGTCTTATAGGTTGGAGTTTGCTTGTTCAAACAATGTCGTTGAATTCAAAGCTTTGTTGTTAGGAATTGAGAATTCCCTTAATCTTGGTTGTGGTCAGCTTTCAGTTTTCGAAAATTCTGAGCTTGTTGTGAACCTAATACGTAAGACTTGCTCTCATAGCGATAAGCAAATGGAACAATATTCCCAAACTGTTTGGACTCTTTTCTTGAACCTTCTATCTTTCAACATCACTCATGTTAAGAAGGAGTTGAATTCAATAGCTGATCGATTAGTTGTCTTTGCAGCCTCGCCTACTCAACAACTCTTTCCTTGTTGGCCTGATTGTGCTTTTCAATCTCTAGATCGTTCATATATTCTTGACCATGTAGGATCTTCGAAAGCCCTCCCTGGCAATGAGAGCATTTGTTCTATCACCCAAGATGAACCTCTGAAGCCCGAGGAAATTATATCCATAGAAAATAATAGGATTTATGATGGGTAGACTCCTCCCGAGAGTTCATTTTCAGTGAGTGTTGGAGGCGACAAAGAAAAACAGAAGGGAGAGGAGTTACAACACAAGGTGGTTAAAACCATCTCCATGAACATTAGGATGTCTGGATCTTCAATGAATGTTAAAATAAATGTCTAGGGTTCTGATAAATAAGAAATGAAGTCTGCCGAGTTACTTGGTGGATTTCAAAATGGTTTTTCTTGGTTTAAGGTGGATCTTTGTGGTTTTGATCCAGGTCTTGTTCAGCGTATTATGAAACAGGCTAGGCAAAAACAAGGACTTGTTAATTCTGCACTAAAAGAAACCTTTCAAGAGGAGTTAAGACATTTCTTAAGGCCTGAAATATTTTTTTTAGTCCACTCTGGATGGTATTCCAATTGGGAACCTGCTTAGAACCTGCATTAGTCTTTGAACTTTCAGACAAGCAATTATGAGAAACCCTTTCCCTCCTGTCAATATGGGAATGTTTCTACAACAAGTTGTAGAGTCACAGTGGGAGCCCTTACTTGACAGTTTGTTTGGTTACTGTAAAATCAAAGTAGGAAGGGCAAATTGCCACAAAACCACTTTTATTAGTTGCGATACTATGTCTTACAACTGCTTGCATTCTGGCTTATTTGATGCAAGTACTGCCCTTAAAAGGCAATACACACAACTTTTAACTAATTGGTCAGTTTCATGCTTATTTTGATGATTTAATCGTATGCGTCAAGGGGCTGATAATTACACCAGAATTTCATGTGTTGGGTCATTTCCAGATTACTTTTGCCTTGAGAACTAACTCAGAAATTTTAAAATAATTACAGAGGCAATGGTTTTCCTACATCACTAATAGTCCTTGCTTGGAGTTTTGCGAAGGACCAACGTGAAAAGGTTCTAATGCTGATTGGATTTACGTATACTAGTATCCTAGCCGTGCTTTCTTTGTGTGCTTCTTTTATCTATTTTACAGTACTTTGATTTCTGCTTTCTAATTTAAGTTTTTTGCTGCCTTTTCAATTCTGTCTTTTATTGCCATTGTTTTAGTATCTGCACCTTTACTTCCGATTATTTTGATTTTTTTGGTCAAATAGGATGTTGGATCTGTTATGCCACAGTAACACTCCTGCAAAGTATTGTTAGTCAATAACAATCAAGCATACACAACTATTATGATTTCTCCTCGGAAAGGCCCTTGAAATTGTTACATTTTTCCATTGTTGTCTTACAAGGAATTGGTTATTTCCCGCTTCTCCTTGCCATTTATTCATCCATTGACATATTAAGAGAAAGTCTATAAGTCTTCCTCCTTAAGGGTTATATGATTATGCATACAGTGGTAAAACCCCTCATACTTAACACTTTCCATGAATTATTCCTAATTTCCCGGTCATCTTTCCATTAAATCCGCTCACTTTCCCCCTGTTGCATAATCATTCGAGTGATGTCTTCTTGAGATTACGATTCTTGGCCTGTGAAACCATGAGTTCTGAGTTCTAAATTTGTTACAAACAAATTTTCCTGTGGAGTCGCCAGTTTGTTGACGATAAAAAAACGTCCACGTAATTTCGCCCGCAAAGTGTTGCTAAAGCTTATTATTATATAAAACTAAGTAATACTAGTAGGTGGGACCCCCTTGAACTATTGAAGATAAGATTTGTTCATTTTCGATGTTATGATGATGTGCTAGAAAGGTTTACATGGTTGATGAGATATTGTTGTCGTTGGAATGAGTTGAGATTTGAGATGTTGTTCCTTCATGTTACTACAACTTGCTATTCATTAATAGTATTTATTCTTCTTGCACCGACACAACAAACATGCTGGTGAAAATTGTATGAAAGGTAGTTTTGAGAAAGGCAAAGTAATATAACAAATGCAAAAGGGACCTAGTTAGGCAATACTACATGCATGAAAATACTTGTTGATTGTTGCTAACAAGAAAATGGCTATGGAATTGTGTTTGAATTACATAATTTTGAAGAGTTGGTGGTGCAAGGCAATAATGCAAATGGTCATACAATGGTTAATTAAATTATGTGGCTGATCCATATATGGTACATTTGGATAGTTTGAATGTTGGTGGCACTTTGATCGGGTAATAGTGGTAATGGTTATGCGTTTTAAATTGAGTTTTATTGGAAATGGACAGAATAGGGGTGGCACATTTTGGCAAGGTAATGGGCACTAAATATTATGTGATTTAGCTTTGTGACATGGTGATAGTTTCGATACATGATTTGATTAAATGGTTAATGAAGAGTGGTTGGCATGTATTGAGGAGTTAATGCATTTTTGGGTGGAGACGACGTGCATTTACCGCACGTCACCTTTACTCCTCCTGTTGGTCGCCACCCTAATCGGCTATTGTTCAATCTTGCTGCTTTGGTTATGCTCCAGAATTGTAGCAGGGTGGAACCGTTCGGCCACCTCTTGTCGTAAGGATTTTGATTAACATGTATGTCCTTTTTTGGCCATTCTTGACATCGCTCTGGTTATGAAATGGTTATTGGCTCAGGTGTATGGGTTTGTGTTTTTCCTAAGCATGCAACTGTGTGAAATTTTGGTTTTTGAATGAAAATTGGATGGTTCCTCCTGCTAATTTTTTGAGTTCGTCGGGGTTATTGGTTTTCCTTGGTGATAGCTCTTTGTTATCATTGTTGTCTGGTTGGAGGGTTATGGTTAAGCTTGGGCGGATAAATACCTTCACACACTGTCACTAGTGTAGTCTCTGGCTTTCATGGTTTAGTGTTTGGAGGCTCTTCGCGTCAGTATGTTGGTTCACTTCGGCATTGGTTGATTGCACCACCAAGGGTCACAAAATGTGGTTCATGTTCTTCCTCGACCCTGTCTTCACCTCTATGCTATGATTGTTGACCGAAGAGCATGAGGGTTATACCCCGTGCGCGTTCAATTTTTTTTTTTTTCCAGGCTATACTAAAGCCCTACCCTTTCGGCTATGGCCCCTGTCACAAATATTTTACCTACCATGAATGAGTCATGGCCCTCTCTATTCGCATCATTGGTCTTGAAGGTTCCACCATTACGAGGGGTTGGCTCCATTCCTTGGGTTTGCTACAGAATAGAACCTTAATCCTCCAGTCTGGATTGTTGTAGAGGAGACTGTCACTCCTGTCAAGTTGCTACAGATTATTGTGGTTTGAATGTATTGTTAGTTACCTTAGATATGGGCTCACCCAGTTGGTCTATGACAATCATGTTAGTTTGGCATTTGGTTACTGCTTCTGTGATAATAAGGATAAACCCTTCATGGCCAATTGCACTTTCATAGAATGCAGTCACTCTCCTCATATTAATACTCAGTATTGTTATTGGAAGGGCCTCTACCCCGATTTAATTGGACGTGTGGTTATGCATAGCTACTACAGTTGGTTCAGTTGATTGATTTTCTCTCACAGTGGCAAATTGTTGATTGACATGCAGTCACTAGTAATTGCACTCATGGTATTTTGAATGATGGTTGGCATTGGTTACGAATGCTTGGTGTTGTCCACACATGTCCCATTCTGTATATGGTATTTTGAGAAATGAATTATTGGGCGAGGTAACCATGGTCTTCTTTGGGGACAAATGATTATTGGACTGGATATATCCACTACATCCTTTTGTTTGTTGGTTGAATAAGCCAAGTATGCACAAATCGGTCAATCACGAGTGACTAAATCAATAGCTTAACACAATGTATTGAGTTATATCGTGATTTTATGTTTGTTGTGTGATAAATGGAAAGGTTACACTGTGGAATTTTGTTAGCATCGCACTGTGTGTAGTATGGATGGCGTGTTTTCATACTCGGTGATACCCACTAAGTTTTAAGCATGTTATTTATTGCAATTGGCCAATGTTGAGGACAACCGTGTTGGATAGGTGGCTCAGCTTTTAAGTCACATTGAAATGTTTGTATTTACATGGGAAAAACTATATTGCTTGGGAAAATTACCCCTGCATAGCTTGTGTCAAAATGATGGTTGTTGGTTGTATAATAAATTGTCATTTCAGATGTGGCAATTTGGTCTGGATTATTTTACTGCATATATATATATATATATATTTCAGATGTGGCAATTTGGTCTGGATTATTTTACTGCATATATATATATATATATATATATATATATTTTT
>ML787585.1:205482-256473 GCA_009831015.1 Picea engelmannii | reverse complement strand
CTCCATTGATTGATGATCAAGGAGAGCATGTTCATATTCCTTCCATAGATGATTTTTCTCCAGAGTATCTAACAGAACTGCAGGAAGACACCATCCTTGACAGGAGAATGCGAACTTCAAAACGAGGAAATGTGGAGTATCTGGGAGTTGGTCTTAAAGGGACGAATCCAAGCAAGTCCAAGTGGATTGAGGTTGGAAGGGTGAGGGAACTTTACCCTCATCTTCACATAGATTGAAAATAGTCTTTTGGAGGTCCAAAAACTTCCCAATGGGGAGGTGTGATCAGGGGATCAAATTTTGCTCAAAAATTCAAAGTGCTTGGAATATCTTCAAACCAGACGAGAGCGTAGGCCTCATTATTGTGAACCCAACACAACTCGTTTCGTCTCAAACGAATGTCGGGAGCGAGAGATATTGCAATCTGTTCATAAAGTCAAACAGGCAAAAAAAATGATGTTGACTGTACAGTCTGTACATGATGACGTGGCAGGGCCGTACGACCGTACATAAGTGACGTGGCATATTATGATTGGAAGGCATGGTCGAATCAGATGGTGACATGTGGCATTTCATTGGCTAGTGGTAAGGTGCCACGTGGCCTAATCATGGGCTTCCATGTGGCACCCCTTTATTGGTTCATGGGTCGTTATGTAAAATTATTGGAGTCCGTGGGGTTCGACCCCCGAACCTCCCCCACCGCATAGCTTTCATAAACTCCAATCGACTGATGGGTTACACATTATGCCTTGTAATATATGTGAGTTTAATTATATTTCAATTCGAGTATTGTAACCGTTGGCAGGGGGTCGGGCCGGGGCTTAGCCCCGGCCCGCGGTCATTTGATTTCATATGTGACCATACCATATATGGTATAACCCGACAGTTGGATTGGCACAGAGTTTATATTACATAGCCCGTGGTTCTAAGTTGCATGCCATATGCCCACGACCGGAGCGGGGAGTTGGCACGATTGTAATTGTTTGGCCCCTTTTACCTATACACGCGGTCGTATGAACCCCTATGTGCCCAGGTGCTAGGCGGTTAGGGGTTGGCGCACCCTTAACCATCCTACGGTTTGCACCATTGGCGCAGTTGCGCCCGGTGCTGGGTTTTCACGCTATTTATTGCATGTGTGCCAGGTTCAATTGACAAGGGTGCAATTTGTAGATGCAGAGACAACAAGCTTGAAGGGGAAGACTTCCAGGAGGCCTAAATTCTTCGTTTTTCGACCGATTGAGGTGCCGAAAGAGCCCAGACAGGGGTTTTTGGATGCTCTGAAGCCATTGGAGCAGTCGTTTTGTCAGTTTGAGCATTGTAAGACATGTTTTTGAGCACTTTTGATCAATTAATAATAATGATCCATTGGAAGTTGGACCAGGAGATGTAGCCCAAGAGAGGGGTGAACTCCTTTATCAATTGTTGTGTTTATGTTCTTGTGTTCATTGATTATGCTACTGTCTATGTGTAATTTGCATAAATAATCATTTATTCTATGTGTTGCAAACTGATCCATTTGCTTTAAACACATAACATTTACATTGCAATAATTTCAAGTATTTCAAGTCTTCTTCATTTTTAGATCACCAAGTGTCATGTCAAGGATTATTATGGAAGAGCTAGAATTGTCTTGTACAAATGAAAATGCCAGAAGCATGCTTTCCTATAATAGTCTACAACAAACAACCATAGGCAAGATTAAAGACGCAACCTTGGTTTTATGCATTCACCGTGAGATAAGGACAACCCTATGCATTCAGGTGATTGATATGCCTATGAGAAATTATTCAATTACCTTGGGGAGAGATTGGAAAACCCTAATAGGTGGATTCCTCTCACTCGATAGGACACATTTATCCGTTCCTCAGAATGGTAAGAATATCATAGTCCTTAGAGAGGGAAGAATTTCACCCTACATAGAGAGTGTTCCACAATCTAGCGTAAACTATATTGAAGAGGACCTACGAGTGTATTGCATATTCGCCAAGGAAGATAACATTCCTTTCGAAAAAATCAATTTAGATGATGATATATGGCATATTCACTTTGATGGTTCATGCTCTAGTGAAGGTAAGGGGGATGGCATTATCTTGGTTTCTCCTACAGGGAAAATTCATAATCTGTCCTACAGGTTGGAGTTTGCTTGTTCAAACAATGTCGTTGAATTCAAAGCTTTGTTGTTAGGCATTGAGAATGCCCTTAATCTTGGTTGTGGTCACCTTTCAGTTATCAAAAATTCTGAGCTTGTTGTGAACCTAATACGTAAGACTTTCTCTCATAGCGACAAGCAAATGGAACAATATTCCCAAACTATTTGGACTCTTTTCTTGAACCTTCTATCTTTCAACATCACTCATGTTAAGAAGGAGTTGAATTCAATAGCTGATTGGTTAGCTGTCTTTGCGACCTCGCCTACTCAACAACTCCTGCCTTGCTGGTCTGATTGTGCTTTTCAATCTCTAGATCGTTCATATATTCTTGACCATGTAGGATATTGGAAGGCCCTCCCTCGCGATGCGAGCATTTGTGTTATAACCCAAGATGAACCTCTGAAGCCCGAGGAAATTATAGCCACAGAAAATAATAGGATTCCTGATGGCTTGACTCCTCCTGAGAGTTCATTTTCATTGAGTGTTGGAGGTGACAAAGAAAAATAGAAGGGAGAGGAGTTACAACACAAGGTGGTTAAAATCATATCCATGAACATTAGGACGCCCAGATCTTCAACGAATGTTAAAATAAATGTCCAGGGTTCTGATAAAGAAGAAATGAGGTCTGTTGAGTTACTCGGTGGATTTCAAAATGGTTTTGCTTGGATTAAGGTTAATATTTGTGGTTTTGATCCAGGTCTTGTTCAATGTATTATGAAACAGGCTAGGCAAAAACAAGGACTTGTTAATTTTTCACTGAAAGCAACCTTTCGAGAGGAGTTAAGAGATTTCTGAAGGCCTAAAATGTTTTCTTTAGTCCACTTTGAATGGGATTCCAATTGGGAACCTACTTCAAAGACCACTGATAATATTAGAACCTGCGTTAGTCTTTGAACTTTCAGAAAAACAATTATGAGAAACCCTTTCCCTCCTGTCAGTATGGGAATGTTTCTGCAACAGGTTCTAGATTCACGGTTGGAGGCCTTACTTGACAGTTTGTTTGGTTACAGTAAAATCAAAGTAGGAAGGGAAAATTGCCACAAAACCACTTTTATCAGTTGCGATATTGTGTCTTACAACTGCCTTCCTTCTGGCTTATTTGATGCAAGTACCACCCTTAAAAGGCCAATACACATAGCTTTTAACGAATTGGTCAGTTTCCATGCTTATCTTGATGATTTAATCGTATGTGTCAAGGGGCTGAAAATTACACCAAAATTTCAGGTGTTGGGTCATTTCCAGATTACTTTTGTCTTGAGCACTAACTCAGAAATTTTAAAAGAATTACAGAGGCAATGGTTTTCCTACAACACTAATAGTTCTTGCTTGGAGTATTGCGAAGGACCAACGTGAAAAGGTTCTAATGCTGATTGGATTTCTATATACTAGTAGCCTAGTCGTGATTTCTTTTTGTGATTCTTGTCTCTGCTTTACAATACTTTGATTTATTCTTTCTAATTTATTGTTTTTGTTGCCCTTTCAATTCTGCCTTTTATTGTTGTTGTTTTAGTATCCACACCTTTACTTCCATCATGTTTTTACTTCCGATTATTTTGATTATTTTGGTCAAATAGGATGTTGGATCAGATATGCCACAGTAACACTCCTGCAAGGTATTGTTAGTCAATAACAATCAAGATTACACAACTGCTATGATTTCTCCTCGGAAAGGCGCTTGAAATTGTTACATTTTTCCACTACTATTTTACAAGGAATTGGTTATTTCCCGCTTCTCCTTGCCATTTCTTCATCCATTGAGATCTTAAGAGAAAGTCTATAAGTATTCCTCCTTAAGGGTTATATGTTATGCATACAGTGGTAAAACCCCTAATACTTAACACTTTCCATGAATTATTCCCAATTTCCTAGTCATCTTTCCATTAAATCCGCTCACTTTCCCCCTGTTGCATAATCATTCGAGTGATGTCTTCTTGAGATTACGGTTCTTGGCCTGAATAACCATGAGTTCTGAGTTCTAAATCTGTTACAAACAAATTTTCCTATGGAGTCGCCAGTTTGTTGATGATCAAAAAATGTCAACGTAATTTCGCTCGCAAGTGTTGCTAAAGCCTACTATTATATAAAACAAAGTAATACTAGTAGGTGGGACCCCCTTGAACTATTGAAGATCAGATATGTTCATTTTCTATGTTATGATGATGTGCTACAAATGTTTACATGGTTGATGAGATATTATTTTCGTTGGTGTGAATTGAGCTTTGAGATGTTGTTCCTTCATGTTACTACAACTTGCTATTCATTAATAGTTTTTATTCTTCTTGCACCGACACAAAAAACATGTTAGTGAAAATTGTATGAAAGGTAGTTTTGAGAAAGACAAAGTAATATAACAAATGAAAAAGGGACCTATTTCTGCAATACTACATGCATGAAAATACTCGTTGATTGTTGCTAACAAGAAAATGGCTATGGAATTGTGTTTGAATTACATAATTTTCAAGAGTTGGTGGTTCAAGGCAATAATGCAAATGGTCATACAATGGTTAATTAAATTATGTGGCTGATCCATATATGGTACATTTGGATAGTTTGAATGTTGGTGGCACTTTGATCGGGTAATAGTGGTAATGGTTATGCGTTTTAAATTGAGTTTTATTGGAAATGGACAGAATAGGGGTGGCGCATTTTGGCAAGGTAATGGACACTAAATATTATGCGATTGATATTTGTGACATGGTGATAGTTTTGATACATGATTTGATTAAATGGTTAATGAAAAGTGGTTGGAATGTACTGAGGAGTTAATTCATTTTTGGGTGGAGGCAACGTGCATTTATTGCACGTAACCTTTACTCCTCCTGTTGGTCGCCACCCTAATCAACTATTGTTCGATCTTGCTGCTTTGGTTATGCTCCAGAATTGTAACAGGGTGGAACCATTCAGCCACCTCTCATCTTAAGGATTTCGATTAACAGGTATGTCCTTTTTTGGCCATTCTTGACTTCGATTTGTTTATGAAATTATTATTGGCTTAGGTGTATGGGTTTGTGTTTTTCCTAAGCGTGCAACTGTGTGAAATTTTGGTTTTTGAATAAAAATTGGATGGTTCCTCCTACAAATGTTTTGAGTTCATTGAGGTTATTGGTTTTCTTGGGTGATAGCTCTTTGTTATCACGGTTGTCTAGTTGGAGGGTTCTGGTTTAGCTTGGGCGGATAACTACCTTCACGCATTGTCACTAGTACAGTCTCTGGCTTTCATGGTTTAGTGTTCGGAGGTTCTCCGCATGAGTGTATTGGTTCACTTCGGTATTGGTTGATTGCACCACCAGGGGTCACGAAATGTGGTTCTTGTTCTTCCTCGACCCTGTCTTCACCTCTGTGCTATGATTGTTGACCGAAGAGCATGAGGGTTATACCCTACGCGCGTTAAAAACAAAAAAAACTTTGCTATGCCAGACTAGAGCCCTACCCTTTTGGCTATGGCCCCTGTCACGAATGTGTTACCTGCCACGAATGAGTCATGGCCCTCTTTGTGCGCATCATTTGTCTCGAAGGTTCCACCATTATAAGGGGTTGGCTCAGTTCCCCGGGTTGGCTACAAAATAGAACCTTAATCCTCCAATCTAAAGTGTTATAGAGGAGACTATCATGCCTGCAAGTTGCTACAGATTATTGTGGTTTGAATGTATGGTTAGTTACCTTGGATATGAGCTCACACAGTTGGTCTATGATAGTCATGTTAGTTTGGCATTTGGTTACTACTTCTGTGATAATAAGGATAAACCCTTCATGGCCAATTGCACTTTCACATAACTCAGTCACTCTCCTCATATTAATACTCAATATTTTTATTGGAAGGGCCTCTGCCCCGATTTGATTGGATGGGTGGTTATGCATAGCTACTACAGTTGGTTCAGTTGATTGATTTTCTCTCACAGTGGTGAATTCTTGATTGACATGCAGTCACTAATAATTGCACTTATGGTATTCTGAATGATGGTTGGCATTGGTTATGAATGCTTGGTGTTGTCCACACATGTCCCATTCTGTATATGGTATTTTGAGAAATGAATTATGGTATTTTGAGAAATAAATGCACATGAATTATTATTTGGTCAAATGATTGTTGTTGATACATCCTTTCTTACTGTAGAATGTTTTATGGATCGCTTGATTAATCTCATGAACTATAAACATTATCTTCCCTTTCCATTATCTCACTTTCCGCTAATTACAAACCCTTCACATATACCATATTCATTTTTTTCACTCCCTGTTCTGATGTTGATTACAACTAAGATAATTTCTGTGTTAAGTGGATGAAAGTGGCAGTGTCTTGGGTGGATTGCAGTGAGGTTCTATTTATTGTTTAACAATTGATTGTTGTTGTCATTGAGTAGTGACCATGTCTTCTTCCCTTTCATTATATCATATTTTCGCTCATTACAAACCCCTTACATATCCCAGGACTCTGTTTCACCCCCCTGCTCGTTGATTAATAGTAAAACAATTTGTATGGATTGGATTGCACGAGTCTGATACATTTTGAGCCAAATCTATTTCATATTTTTAAGAGTTGTCATGCATGGTTATTTAAAAGACTATTTTCTAATTGATCACACATGCAGGATGATTTTTTTTAGTCGTGGAAGCCATGGCCGAGGAAACAAAGGCAGAGGTAATTGGAACCGAGGCCCAAGAAGGCCCAGGTTCTCCATACATTTTGATGTTGATTTTGAAAATCTTGGCCAATTGTTTCATGCAAGATTCTTTAATTGGATTGGGCAGGGAATAGTCCAACCTAGGCCTGAAAGGCCTCCTTTCCAAGCCTTGCAAGCCCCTGGTATCCCTGTACCTCCTCATGTTTCCTTACAACTTGAGGTCGCTGAAAATGATGGATGACATGAAATTGTCCACCCGACAGTCTCCCAACATTGTGGCTGGCCCAACTTGACCTTGCCTGCTCCTCCACCTTTGAACCCCATTGTCCAAGATGCCCCTAACCACTCGCTAGTGAAATCCTCCCATTCTAGCAAGAGATTGAATACTAAATCCCACCATGCATTTGATAAAGGAAAAGCCATTGATGCCCCTTCCTCACCCTTCGTTGACTTTGATAAATCCATGTCTTCCCGGATGCATCTGAGGGATGATTGTTCCCACGTGATTAGTGAGTTAAATCCTAAAGGCTCTGCCCATCCTAAGGCAAATTTAGGAAAATCAATAGGTGACAACAACAACCAAGGAAGGGTTGCATCACAGACTGGGAAATATGGATTTTAAGTTTATGTTATCTATTATTTTATGACAATTGACTTCATGGATTTTGGGACAACATGTTTTATTTTGGATATATGAGTATTATTTTGGAATATTTCAAATTTCATGAGCTAAAATTGCCAAAAGTAAATATGCTAATGGGAGACACAAGTAGGTGTGTTTGCTTAACTAATGATTATGTTATAATTTTTATGATATTTATAAACTAAAGGGATCCACAAGGGGTCCCACTACTAGTTATTATTTATTTATGACCCTTATTATGATTATTACTTTTCCCCCTAACTAAAGTTAGTTGAGTATTTAATTAGCTTAACTAATGAGTTGGTTCAACTACCTCAACCAATTCTGATTTTTTAAAAGCAAAAGGGAAGGGGGGAACACGAGGAGGATAGAAGCAGAATCATGCTAAGGCTTTCTCTTTGACTTTATGTTGAGATAGTTCAGCTTTCATTCATTCATATATTCATCATAGCATAATTCTCTTTTGTGATAGTAGGGTCTTATTGTAGACAACAATATTCAGGGATGAATCAAATCATTCAGACACTTTTTTTTCATAGGTGTTGATCTATCTTTGATAGTCTGTGTAGACTTGTCTGTTTGTGAATTAATTTTCATGACTGATAAAGGATATTGTGCAGAGTCGAGTGGGAAACAATCTGTGGAAAGATGATCCAACGTTTAGAGTTTAGTTTTGTTTTTCTGTAAGAGGTCCTTTTGTATGTTCCATCGGGGATGTCTATGTTTGACTTTGGTCCAAGATTTTTGTATGAGATTTTGTAAAGAAAATGAATCTTTGATGAATTGGAATGAAATAGAGGATTGCTTTATGTCTCAACTGTCTTGATTTTCATTTTGGTGTCCTTACTTCTATTCTTACATTTATTTCAGCAACTGTTATGTTCATAAAATTACAAAAAAAAGTGAATTAATACTTGTTGATAAAAGACTAGCCTAAGCACTCGTAATTAATACTTGTGAGTTAGGATATTATTTTTGTTGGCTATAAACATAGGGTGATATTCCCGTCTACTTTGCTTTAGACAAGTAAAGTATGAAAATGCTTGAGTAATATCAATTCATATCTTTCCCTCAACAAACATCTTTACTAATTTCAACCATAAACCTTTCCATTGTCATTTACCAACCCTAATCCAATCCAATTTCACAAATATCTACCAATAAAACCATGTCTTGGATGTTTGGTCCTGAATGTCATAAAATGGATCCCCATTGGTAGTTTCAAAGAGATAAAGCTACGGACCATTGAAACGTAGGCAAGGACATGTCTGGCACAAATGTGCAACATGAATTTGTCAACTTTGTATTTTAGGTTGTTAATTTTGAAGGAATTTGAAGTATACATTTCATTTTTCAAGAGGATGACTTAACAACATTAAAAACCATGTTCCCCAAGGTCATGTTAGAGAACCGAATTTGGGTGTCCCACTGTGCAATTGAAATGTCAACCCTCTATCAACTTTGGGTAGTAACTTTATTATATTTTATTGGAGAAATTGTCAATCTTGAGCACTCCACCAATATAGTTCTCTATATATATTAATAGTGTACAACATGGGTATAGTTCCCAAAATCTCCTCCCTTCTCTCTTATGGTATAAAGTGTGAGAATTCACATTGTTGGTATCGATCGCATATCTTAGGTGTCAAATTCAAAGAGTAAATATTTTTCCAAATTTGTCTAGAACTTCTTCCCAACCTTATTTTTTTTTACACTTTCCACTCATGTAGAGCAGACCACATGCAAGGATGGAACCCTTGTGACTAAATATTCCAACGATCTCACCTTTCAACCAATGCCCGATGGATGAACAAAGACATTTAATACAATGTAATGATAATTATTTTATTTATATACAAGGCTTTTGTCGAACATATATATATATATATATATATATATATATATATATATATATATATATATTTTCAAATTATTTCCAGTCGTCGGAACATTGATGCCTATTTTCATCGATAGTTCGACTAACCAGGAATATTTCCTTCCTAGAGAAACGTCGAACATACAATGTTTCTGTCACTTTTTCGTCGAACATTTTCACACCTTTTCGTCGCATGTTTGTCATTTTTTCATCGAACCTTTATCAATGTTTTGTCGCCACTTTGTCATTGGGTGGTCGAATGTTTGTCAACTTAGCGTTGTAATTGCGACAAAACAATGCTTTTCTTCTGAGCTAGGCAATGTCAGAGATAAAGGCGCCTCGTCACTATTGCGTCAAAAGTTTGTCAGTGTTTCGTCGACGGGTTCCTACATGTCATCGCCAATTTATCGCTTGTTTGTCGAACCATTTTCACTAAGTCATTGATCATGCAATGCAATCGCGATGATCAAGTGACATGAAATTTTCAAAGTGATTGGGGCATATTCGTTGCTCTGACAACGACATGTGGCATCCACCTTGCAATGATGTCTGGATCATCGTACTTGCGATGCAATGGATGCGACATAAAATAATTTTTTCCTTAGTCATACTTGGGACAATGTGGAGATGAACATGCGTCAATAAATTATCGGAAAAAGGGCACAATGTACTAGTGAGTGTTGGGTTCACACAAGAATTCTAGGCAGAGGCAATCGACACTACACGATATTTGGTATATATGTCTCCTTCATCAGTGTTAGTTGACTCGATTCCTCATGAGGTATGATTTGATAAGAATCCATCACTTTCACATCTTAGAGTTTTTGGTTGTGATGCATTTATGCATGTTCCCAAGGAAAGGAGGAACACGCTACACAATAAATTAGTATAGTGTATTTTCATTGGGTACAAGGATGGAATGAGATGATATAAGTTGTGAGATATGGTATTGAGGAAAACAATTTATAGTCGAGATGTGGTCTTTAGGGAAGTTAGAGAAACTTCTAGGATTAAAGAGGCTCAAATGAAGAAAGAACTAGAGAATATGGTATTTGAGCTAAGGAGCAAAGAACATGATTTAGATGATTGGACTGAATCAAATGAAGGGGTGGAAAAAATGACTCTGATTTTAAGGAGGTTTTGACAAGTAAGGAAACCAACTAAAAAGTATAGTCCACCCAATTTCCATTCTTCATTTGTGTTATCTACCACTAATGATGATCCCAAGTCAGCGAGGGAGGTAGTCGACTTGACATAGGGTAAACTTTGGAAGGAGGTCATGGTTGAAGAAATGGAATCCTTTCACAATAATGAGACATGGGATTTGTTTGAGCTACCTGATGGAAGGAAACATGTTGGAAGAAAGTGGATGTTCAAGAAAAAGTTGAATGCAAAAGGACAAGTCGAGAAGTTCAAATTTTTACTAGTAGAGAAAGAGTATTTCCAAGTCGAGGGAGTCAAATTCGGTAATATTTTATCTCTCGTTGAAAAATTAACTTCCATTAGAATACTAATTTCTCTTCCTGCAACATTTGATCTTGAGATACAACAAATGGATGTCAAGACAAAATTCCTACATAGGGACTTGGAAAAATAAATCTACATGAAACTACCTGAATAATTTGTAGTAAAGGGAAAGAAAGAGTTGGTGTGAAAGTTGAAAATATCCTTTTATGGTCTAAAGAAAACACCAAGGATGTGGTACCAATTTTGACACATGTATCCTTAGTTTTGGTTTCATGAGAAGCAAGGCCGATCACTGTTTATATTCTAAGGAAGAATATGGTCATTTCATATATGTAGCTTTGTATGTCGATGAAATGTTGTTGGTTAGAAACAACATGGAAGCTATAAAGGAGGTGAAGATGCAACTATATTCCAAGTTAGACATGAAGGATCTCAATGTTGCGAATTGCATTATGAGAATGAAGATCAAAAGAGATCGCACAGTTATAAAACTTTGGTTAAACAAGATAAAGTATATTGAAACAATGTTGAAGAATTTCAACATGCAAGATTGCAAACCGATCAAGGTACTAATTTCTACGAGGGGGAAACTAACTGTTGAATAGTGTCAAAAGACATGGGAATAAATAGAGGACATGGAACATGTTCCCTATGCTAATTTTTTTGGTAGTATGATGTATTTAATGGTATGCACTCGACCATACATTGCTAATGTAGTGGGAGTATTTATTAGGTACATGTAGACACCTTGGAAAGAGCACTAAATTGTTTTCAAGAGAGTGTTTAGGTACTTGCGTGGTACAATAGAGTATGCGATTTGTTACCAATGAAAACTTGAAATTAATAGAGAAGTGAATGTGCATGGATTTGTCGATGCTAATTGGGTTGGATATATTGATTGAATTGTTAAATTTGGCAGCATCGACAGTCATTCTCCAATGAGAGGCCATATGGGCCACCCTGAGGCTAGCTAGGGAGATTTGGAGAATCAACCAGTCTTGTGAGGTATTGAAAAAAGCCAGGGGGAACAGACAACCTCTGTGAGTCAAACCAAAAGTCAGGATGAATGAGATGCTATGTGAGTCTAATGCAAAAGTCAGGGGGAACGTACAACCTCTGTGAGCATAGATAGTCTAGTTCAAAAGTCAGGGGGAATGTACAACCTCTGTGAGCATAGACATACTAGTGCAAAAGTCAGGGGGAACATACAACCTATGTGAGCCTAGTCAAACCTTGTGAGACATGCGAAAAAGTCAAGGTCTATAGAAAAAGTTAGGTTGAATGTAAAATTCCTATGAGCTAGAAACAAACGATATTCCTAATATTGCAAATGATGTAATTGTATTGATCTAGTGCATTGGGACGTGTAAACATTATCTACGATGAAGAGAATTTTGAATTGCCTTATCAAGAGTTGTAACTAAAGTCTTGAGTCTAGTTCTATGTTAGAACTAAAGTGTAATGTTGAGTTGCAACTAAAGTCTTGAGTCTAGTTCTATTTTAGTAATGCTGAGTTGCAACTAAAGTCTTGAGTCTAGTTCTATTTTAGTAATGTTGAGTTGCAACTAAAGTCTTGAGTCTAGAACTAAAGTGTAATGTTGGGTTGCAACTAAAGTCTTGAGTCTAGTTCTATCTTAGAACTAAAGTGTAATGTTGAGTTGCAACTAAAGTCTTAAGTCTAGTTCTAAGTTCGAACTAAAGCATGTCAGTCTCAAGTCTAGTTCTAAAGTTCAAACTAAAGTGTAATGCTGAGTTGTAACCAATCTCAAGTCTAGTTCTAAGTTCGAACTAAAGTATGAAGCTGAGTTATGACTAATGCATGCAATCAGGTTACTATTTCGAGCTTCTCCTCTTCCCCTCTTCAACCTATATAAGAAGAGGTCGAACCCTCTCCTCAATACAGTTTTGCAAAACAGTTTTGCAATATAGTTTTGCAACACAATTTTGAAACAAAGTTTTCATATGCAGGTTGAGAGTGAAGTAATAGAGGAGCACATCAATGATAAAGAGGCATCATATCAAAGGTGTATTTAAACAAGGTCTTGTAAGTCTTTGTCAGGTCAGAGTCATCTTGGAAAGCTATTTGAGATAAGTACATTCATGGTGGATATTTGTAAGAGATCTTACATTATTAATGCAATAAAGGAATATTGTTTGCTGGGGTTTTTCTCCCTCTACATGGTTTCCCCAGGGTTTATGTGTTGTTGATATGCATGTTTACTTATCTACATAATTATTGCTATTCGATTATGATTTGAAATTGTTGAAGTGTATTAAGCTGGAATCAAAGTATTGAAGAAAATAAAAGAATTAATTTGCATAAGAAATCAAGCTCATAATTTAACATGAATAAGGTCAACCAATGGATATGTGTTCAAGATGTTCGGTGGAGCAATATTTTGGATGAGTAAGAAACATAAAGTTGTAGTGTTGTTGACAACAGAAGTTGAATACATGGAAACCACTCATGCAAGCAAAGAAGTTGTATGGCTTCATAGACTGTGTTCAAGGATTGGGTTTGAGAAGAAATCTATGAAGATAAATTGTGAAAATTAAAGTGCAATTTTCTTGGAAAAGTACCCAACTTACCATTCCAAGATGAAGCATATTGATATACAATGACATTTCGTGAGAGACATGGTGAAAATAAAGAAGGTGTCATTGGAGAAGATAGACACTTTGGAAAACATAGTAGAGTCTTTGATCAAGTATTTGAGTGATGTGAAGTTCTCTTAGTGTATAGAGACAATGGGAATTGTTTCCCTAGGTCAGTGAACACAATTTCAAGTTCTCTTGTTTCTATAAAGAACACAATAAGTGGGAGAATGATGGGTTGTTATATTCTTTGTAGTGGAATCTTAGTCAAATCGATTAGATGATCAAGGTGAATTGACTAGGTGAATGTTTGATTATATGGATAAGTCAATTCAATTGATCCAGGCAGAAATTGGTGTCCACCCACCTATTCCACTGGCTCAAAACGGGGGTTTCCACCTTGGCAGTTTTTCTACAGATTTTCAGGTCCTAAACTTCTGGGTTAGTTTTGAGGCGCTAAACAACATTTTTTGGGCCTTCCACAGTCACAATGTCGTCTTTAGCCACAAAGTGATGAAAAAATGTGTAGTCCTCAGATAGACCTTTGAAACGAGTTATCGTGCGCCCCAAATGAAGATCGTATGCAAAAGTTACATCCCTGGGAAGTTGGCATACCAACTACACCCATCAAGGCCCACAAACCTTTTGGAATTTCATCTTCCGGGGTTAGGGTTTTGGATTTTCTTTATGTTAAAAAGTCCTCTAGAGCCTCATTGTAACCATCATCATCTTCTTGCGAATGAGCATAGCCATCACATTTCTTCTCAGAGATTAGCGAGTCATTCACTATGTGATTTTACAGTTTTTGTACAGTCTATTGACGCAAAAAGACTAAGAAGTATCCAACATCAACAAATTCAACCTTCCGTGGGGCTAGGCGAGAAGAAGCAGGAACATCTCCCTAGGCTTAAATCCCTAGACAAGAATGCGCATTAAACTCTAGGCTAACTTTCTACTAGCCTATAGTCCAAGCATAGATCCATTTGCCTTGTAATTTAATTTTATGATCTTGTGCTATTTATAATCCAATTATTTCTATGTGAGGTTTTATACAATTGAAGCAATAAAATGAAAAATAATAAGGAAAGACAAATGATAAAAGTAAAAAACAATGTTTTTATTTTTATTTTAATAAAAGGTAAATTAAAATAAACCTAACTAAAAGCTACAAAAGTTAATAAACTATACTAGATTTAAAGTAACCCTTTTAAAAAAAAAAACTTATAACATTAATTTGAAGCATATGGTGAGGCAACATTTTCTTGATATAACTTTTTATGTTTTTTATTTAGAAGTTAGGATGACTATGACATAATAAATCAAAACAATGAAGAAACAACCGGGCTTATATACATTAAAATAATTAATGAGTGACATATTAAACCTTTGTGAATTTGTTCTTTTTCCCTTTTAAAGTTTTGGATGTAAAGATAATAAAATTATAAAAATAACCCAAGTTTATGTACACTAATTAGATACTAAATAAACTTTATGAATATGATTGCTTACAATAAATACAATTAATTTGACTTTTAAGGATTTATATATCTTCTTTTTTTATATTTTGAAATTAGAGCGTTAAGTAAATAAAGTCGAGGAGAACTGAGGATTTAAAAAAAAAATCAAGAAATAGTGTCGAGCGAGAAAGAAATGATTTTCATTTAAAGACTTCTCATACAAATTCACATTCTTCAAAACCTGCAAGTCTCTACATAAACTAGGGTCAGGTATATGGTCTTTATCCCCCCTAGACACAATGTACAATAGAAAGACCAAGCATAAAAAAGAAAAAGAGAGCTGAGCCAAGAAGGAATGGAGCCATGGTGGCGAATCAAGAGGAAATGACCCGCATCGTAAAACTGATTAGCGCTAAATCAAATCAAGCCTTATTACAACAAAATAACAAGTAAATTTTTACCTCATGACGACCAACAAACTCATCCTCACCTATCCTCTTCGCTACTTCAAAAGACCCCCTAATGTCGACGATTTCGTCAATCTCTGCTGAAAATGTAAGAAAAGAATGTCATGCACAGTTCTCACAACACTCCTAGCATACTTCTCTAAAATTTCTGCCAAAATTTCTCTCAAAAATTTATTTTTATAATGATCTCTCCTTCAGAAAACTTTTGTCCTTTAATACTTCTCTAGAATAATCTCCCCTTGAATAGACTGTGCGTTGCTCCCTTTAAGGCATTGGGTGGACCATTCCTTCAGTTATCAGTTTTATAACTGAGTTTTAACTGTCAAATTTCTTAACATATCATTAACTAGTTTTTGTTATCTCTATAATATTCTCGTGTCTCTTGCGTTTTCCTCCAAACACTGATTTCTTTAGTTTTGGTCGCATGCATATTGTTAATGGATCACGACGAACACGTGTACCTGTTCCCATCATTATGCGATGTTCTCGTTCAGTGATATCGAGCCTCATATGAAAACTGTTTGAGTGAATTTTTAGTGAATCAGTTACCTGAAATATTGATTTAAAGCCAATGACTTTATGTCTAATATAGCCAACAACACAACCCTTTTGGTTGAATTCCCAACATCACGAAGAGCCTATGCACGGGGCAATAAAAATTTGAAATCTGAATTCTAACGAAACAGTGGAGGAGGTTCAATTTCTGACAAATTGATATGGTTCATGGACTTAGATATATCACCCACAGAAAAAGGAGTACTGGAGTCATCATCCAATAGGAAAGGATTGCTCAAAGCATCAGTAGAGTCGTCTGTCCACAAGACTCCCATATTGACAATAAAATTCGTGGATACACTATTTGTGCCATATTTATCATCCTAGTACATGGTGCTGATCCGGTCTAGTTACTGTATACGCAAAACTGGGTACAGATCATGTGTAATTTCATCTAAGGATTTGTTTGAGAACTTGATTCTCGGATTTCAGGTTTGACAACTTTTCTTCAAGTCTTATAAAACAAGGAAAACATTAAAGTCATTGTGTGTGCCTTCATTATATTTCTTCAAAATCATCAAAGTAACACTCTTCCTGTTGATTAAGGTTGGTTGTCATTGATGTTAACCCTTGAAGAAAGTCTGGTAGCGAATTCTGATAGCACAAAGGTTTGGGTAATGGACCCATGGTTGTTTCATGTATAATGGTATGAGTTTTAATATATTTGAAGGTAATATTATTCTATATGGATAGTAAATGTCATGCCATTTCTGGTGGTATGTGGAACGTCACATAACTCCTCACGGTTTGAGAGTTATGGCCTTACGAAGTTGGAGGACCCTCATATGTTGGCTTGAAGCCCCAAAAGGTCAAAGAAGTCAAAGAGATTGCAAAGAAGAAATTATTATTTAAGTGATAAAGTAAAGTGACAAAGTCAAGAAGGATTATTTAAATAATAAAGTGAAGTGACAAAATCAAAGAAGATTATTTAAATGATAAAGTGAGGTGACAAAGTCAAGGAGGAATATTTAAATGATAAAGTAATGGATAAATTTCTAATTATGGAAAGTGGTTAACCCTAAAAATGAGGAAAATAGGTTAAGTAACCTATAAATGGGTTAAGTGACCTAGAAATAGGTTAAGTGACCTAGAAATGGGTAAAGTGACCTAGAAGATGCTTCTAAGGAAGATATTTGGAGAGTATAAATAAGAGGCAAGGATCTCTCATTTTACATCACACTTGAGCATATTGACTATCTATAGGTGACTGAGGTAACCAAAGGATATCTAAGCCAAATTTCAGAAGGAAGGTGAAGAAAAGAAGGCCAAAATTCAAGGGAGGATAAATTATTTTGATGATGCTTTCTAAGGTTGATTACAGGTTGTTTGGTACAGGTTGGTGCATGGTTGATGCACTTGTTTGTGGTACAGGTTGATTATAGGTTGAGGTACAGGTTGATTATAGGTTCAGGTATAGGTTGATGCATGGTTCAAGTTTATTGGTACAGGTTTACAATGGTATATCTCACAGTGATAGTGTGATAGTGGTTCCATCATTCTACTTCTACTTAAGGGCGGTTGGATGGGGCAAGGACATGTGGTTGTAGCCACCTTCTGGTTTTAGCCGGAGAACATAGGGGGCTGTAGTGATCCAAGGGATCAAATTTTTCTCAAAAATCAAAGTGCTCAGAAACGCTTCAAAATGGACAGGTGCGCATGCCTCGTCCTCACGAACCCAACGCAACTTGAATAGGTTCAAATGGACATCAGACGAGTGAGATATCACGTTCTGTTCATTTTGCCAAACATGCAAAATTTATCTGACTGTACAGTCCGTACAATCCGTACAGGCTGATGTGGCAGGGTACGGACCCACACGTGGCAGCTGAGTTGGAAGATGTTGAGTTGGTAGTCAAGTGGTAGACACGTGGGCGAACGAATTTAAGACACGTGGCAACTTTTTGGAAAATTGTATGGTGCCACGTGGCCTAGGCGTGGGCTGCCACATGGCACTCTGTTTTGGTGTAAAAGTTAGGTTGGAGTCCGCGGGGATCGAATCTCAAACCTCTGCATAGGTGGAAAGTGACTTGGCATGGGATAGGATACCAACCCGCCCACACATTGGATCATACCATATAATGTGTTTATATATATTTAAATTTGTTATATGTGTATAGTTTGCGCGGGGTCCGGGTTGGGGCTTAGCCCCAGCCCTAGTTGTATACACCTCCCATGTAACCTCAACACATGAAGTTTGTGTGGAGTTTCAAATAGATCTTTCCCAATGCACCTGCCACTTGTCACATTCTCGATCGTTGCAAGGGGTGCCCAAAAACTTGCGCAGGGACGTGGTCATATGACCCACATGTCCAACACCTCCATCGGTTTGGGTGCTAAGTCCCCTAACCATGTGACAAATTCATGAAATTTGTGGAAATAGGTACATGTGCTGGGTTTAGGCACAGGAAATGCCCAAAAGATAGGTTACACACAGAAAGGTGTGATTTGGCAAACTAGAGACAACAAGCTTGAAGGAGAAAACTTCCAGGAGGTCTATCTTCTTTGTTTTTTGGCCAAACCAGGTGTCGAAAGAGCCCAAATAGGGGTTTTTGGATGTTCTGGAGACATTGGAGCCATATATTTGGCATTTTGAGCACTATAAAGCACTGTTTTTATCACTTTGATCAAATAATATAAAAGATCCATTGGAAGCTGGACCAAGAGATGTAGACCAAGAGAGGGGTAAACTCCTTTATCCTTTGTTGTGTTATGTGTTTACTGTTAATTGTTAATTGCTGGTTATTATTTTCATCTTGAATGTGAAAACAATCTAGTTTATGTGTTTGCAAACTGATCCTTTTGCCTAAACACACATAATTAAAAACTTGCAAATATTACAAGGATACAAGCCTTTTCATTTTCAGATCAAGTTGGTATTAGAGCTTAGGTTTTTGAAGGCTTGACTTTTTGCAAGTGTTTTTTTTCTGATGCTTACAAGGTTGAAGCTCACAAGAGGAGAAGGTCAACTTGTAGAGCCAAGTTCTCAACTTTCAAGAAGAAGGACTACAAAATCACCTCAAGCTTCAAGAAGATATTCACCAAGTATGGCTCATGATGAGAGTCATGGAACTCTTCCTTCAGAGGAGGAAACTTTCAGAAAGGATTTCTATGATATGACAGAAATGGTGAAAGTCTTGTTTGAAGAAAGAAATGCAATATTGCAAGGTGAAATCTCCAACCCTCCAAAGGGAAATGGAGACAGTGATGATAAAACTCCAAGAGGAAATGGAGGGAATGGTGAATCTTCACCTCCCTCACCTCCATATTCCACTTATTCTACCATTTCACAACCACCTCCAAATTCTCCAAAAGGACATGGTAAAATTCCTCCACAAACTCCTTTTTTAAAGCTTGATATTAAGTTTGAATTGATAATGTACAATGGAGAGGTAAATGCTGAGAAATTAGATAACTGTATTCGTCAGATTGAAGTGTATTGTAGAATACAAAGGATTCAAGATGATGAAGCTAAGATTCAACTTGCTTATTTAAGATTGGACAGTGCAACACTCATTTGGTGGGAAGCCAAAACTCAAGAGGACATGAAGAAACATGGTAAAGTTTTATCCTCTTGGAATGATTTTATTGTTGCAATTAAAAGGGAATTTTATCCATTAGCATTCATGCATAAAGCTATTATGGATTGGCAAAACTTTAGACAAGCTAAAGGGAAAAGTGTGCAAAACTTTACTCAAGAATTTAGAAGAAGAGCTTTGGTTTTGGGTATAGATTTGTCTTCTCTAGAAACTTTACTCAAATACATTGGAGCCTTACATAGTTACTTGAGGCATACAATACTTATGTTTAACCCTTCAAATCTAGATGAATTTTGTGTACATGCAACTCATTTGGAAGCAAGAGGGAGGAATGAACCTGAAGAGGGCAACAAAAATCCATTTAGTCATGGAGATAGGGGAAAGAGGAAGTTCAATGGAAATGGGAAAAATAATGCTTCAATCAAGAAAGAGGGAGAAAAACTTACATGTAAACACTATTCAAAGGATGTCCATGATGAAGACCATTGTTGGAAACTTCATCTTGAAAAAAGACCCAAAAATTTCAACAACAAAGGGAAACCAAAAACTGCTGCAACCACACAACATGATTTAGGTTCTGATTCAGGTGATGAAACAAAAATTACAGCCATGGGTTTTCAAGGTAAGGGTTCTATTGCAAGTACTAGTTCTTCAAGTAGTAGTAGCCTCAATGAAACTCAACATGAAAAATAAAGAATAGAGATTTTCCACATAAGGGTTATTTCAAAGCATACCAAGATATATACTCTTTTTGATAATGGATTTCAAGCAAACCTCATATCTAAAGACACTGTCAATAAATTAAAATTGGAAACTATTCCACATCCTAAACCATACCCTCTAGGATGGATATGTGACAATGCCAAATTGCATGTGATAAGAAGGTGTAAATTTAGATTTTCCATCACTGCAAATTTTATAGATGAGGTAGAGCTTGATGTTAATCCTTTGGATATCTGTGGTAATCTTACCCAATTCTGCTTCCCATATACACAATGTTCACATAAATCAAAATCCAGAGAGCAATTAGACATACTTTCAACCATACCTTTACCGTGTAGTAGTCGAAGACCCTTCTCTTCGATGCCCTGGTCTTTGATGCCACAACATAACCTTTTCTCCAGAGACTATAGAAGTTCTTTCTTCTTGAACTCCAATATCAGGAACAATGGAACTATTACACCCATCACTAATAGTGCTTCCTTGTATCTTATACAGAGTTCCAAACCGAACTCCCTTCAACAACACCATTTCTCCTCGAACAATCCTGCAGGTTTCCTTTTCAAATATTGTTTTTACCCCTGCATCGTCCATTTTTCTTACATAAATCAAATTTCTGGCCAAACCTGGGCTGTGCAGAACACAAGGCAATTTTCTAATCTTTCTATCAATGAGCCTCAACTTGAATTTTCCTCGTCCTATGATTCTGGTTGTCGAATCATCACCTAGGAAAACATTACCTCCATCATACCTTTCATATTCACATAACCACTCCCTGTGGGGAGTCATATGAAAGGATGCACCTGAGCCAACCAACCATGCCTCATAATATACATGTGTGCTTGAAGAAGCCAAGTACACATCCCCTCCTTCTTCCTTGGAGGTCTTTTATTCTATAGAAGGATATTCTTCAGATCCCTTCTTTTTCTCAACTTTAGATCTATACTGCTTCTTGTAGTGCCCTTCTTTTCCACATCTCCAACATACCTTTACAATTTTTTCGGGAGATTTAGATCTACCCTTAGACTTAGATCTCCCACTTGAGAACTTAGATCTATTTATTTCCCGGGAGCATCCTCTTGCAAATAATGCGTATGTGATCTATCCTTCCATATTCTTCCATCTCATTTCCCTTGACAAAAAGGATGAGACCACTTCATCAAACTTCAAGGAAGTTGTATTAATACCTACGACGACAACCAGACTATCCCACAAGTCTGGTAAAGAACATAGTAAACTAATACACTTATCTTTATCTGAAATTTTAATCTCATCAGATACTAACCGACTTACCACAATATTTAAAGAGTTCAAATGCTCTGGCACTGAGTCTCCATCTCTCATCCTCAGATTATACAACTTCTTTCTCAGGAATATTTTATTTACTACAAACTTAGATTGATACAACTTCCCCAACTTATCCCATAAATCCTTGGTTGTAGCTTCCTCTGACACATTCAGTAATACTGAATTTGAGAGACACAGCCGGATTATGCTCTTCACCTTCTGATCCAACTTTTTCTAGTCATATGCAGAAGTTCCTGTAGGTGCAGTACCTGGATATACCGCCATCCACTGATCTCTTTCCACCAACAGATCTTCCATCTTGAGCTTCCAATACTCAAAACTTTGTCGATTAAAATTCTCGATCTCCATTTTTGAATTGCTCACCATTTCTTTTCATCTGAAAAATCAATATCACAGATCTCCCACTGTAACAAGACTTATCACAGTCCCGAGCTAAAACCTTGACCACAAAGGCGCCCCCCTGAAGTTAACAAAGCTCTGATACCAAATGTAGATTTAAACATTGTACAATATTTACTGCAAACATATTTTCAGTAAAAGAATAGAAAATATACAATGGAAAATACAAACATTACATAGATATTTTTCCCCTGGAAACCCAAACCGGGAAAACCAACATATTCTATATTCAATCATAGTGATACATTGTTTACAATACAATATACATATAGGATCCAACAGCATCTAAAACCCTAACCCAATGAACTGCATTAGTCAACAACCCTAATTCCTTAACCGTAAATATAAAACCATCGACAAAATCCATGTGCCGAAAAACCACCCAACAATGGACAAGAAAAATAGAGGCAACACGAAAAATGAGGCAAAAATGTGACACTTTTCCCGAGGCAATTTTTTTTTTCCACATACCCAACATTCTCTTACTTGTTGTTTTCTTTGAATATAGGGGGTTATAGGGTTACATAGTCAACAATCCAGGGCAACAATGCCCATGGATCCTCTACACCAAGAGAACTTCTTTGTGCTCACAGATTTTGTTAATGAATCTGCAACATTCTTCAACGTGTTCACCTTCATCAACAATACTTTCTTTTATTCAACCATGTCTCTCACAAAGTGATATTGAATATCAATATGCTTTGTATTTGAATGATAAGCCGGTTTATTTTCCAGAAAAATTGCACTCTCACTGTCACAATCTATCCCTACAACTTGTTGTACCAACCCAATACCTGAACACAATCTTTGTAACAATACCGATTCCTTACTTGCATGAGTGGTTTCCATGTATTAAACTTCCCAAGGAAAAAACCATGTACCTAAAAACCTCCCAACAATGGACACGAAAAATGAGACACGTTTTGCTGAGGATTTTTTTTTTTCTCAGGGGCACTACCCCCGAACCCCCACACAGGGGGATTTCTCCCCCCTACAAAGAATATAGCACATACCCAATAGGGGAATGGGGGGGAATCCATCTTGTACCTTCCTCTTCTACAAAAAAGCCTTTTTTATCACACACTAAAGATCTAGGGTACCACTGTAGCTCCATTTTAGGCCATGTCCCCCATGACAGGCTTCCACATATTTCTTTTGTTGTGATTATTCTTGTTGTTTGGCAGATACAACACATCACTCGACCCCTGGTAAAAACTTCTGGAGTAACATTTGATGTATTCCATGGGGTGATGAGGTAAAAAATCTATTTTTGTGTCTTCCCAAAATAATTACGAGTCATTTTTAGAGCAGGTGACTCTCTGTTTATTACCCTCGCAATCAGTAACACACATCTTGTATTAGTTGTCTCTAAGATTTACTCTCAGGTAGAAATAATGTGCCAAACCTCCCCCCCTTCGGATATAAACTCAATTTTTTGATCCCTTTCCCTTCAAGTAGTAACCAATGCCTTAACGAGAAAATGGTGAACTCATTCCTTCCTAGAGATCTTGTCACAATGCCTCTCAGTCAAGGAATCACTAGATCTTGAGACATTGAAATAAAGAGATTCCCTAATATTGTTCATGTTTATTACCCAATTTTACATGAACTAATGACAAAACCTATTTTTTGTGATAAAATGTGTTTGTTCTAGGTTCTATCATGTCTCCACCTAAAATAAAGGTCGAGAAACCCGATAAGACCCTTGTTGTTGAGGTCTCATCCACCAGAGAAGAAGAAGAAGAAGCCAATATCGACAATTTATAATGATAAGCAATGTTTCATTGATAAAGACACATATTTCAAGTGGACAGAAGTCTATCAAATGTTCAATAACTAGAATTTCCCCCAACTACCAAAGGAATATCCCGACCTCAAAGTATACAGAGCTATAAAAAAATCCAGTTTGCACAATATAGTAGCTCATGCAACAATTTTTCCTTGTGTAGAAGCCACCTCTTGGATAATTAAGTACACTCACATAGAGGATAGACTGATCATCAATGCACATGGAAAATCTATTGCATCCTTTTATCCTTTGGTAAGCACTACATGCTATAATTTAGCTGAAGGAGAGTTGAAATTGGATAATGAACTATTGGAGATACTTCACACACACCTAGGGTTTCTTTTTCCTAAGGTTTTCCCTATGTTATTATTCATTATTCGGTCTCCTATAGTTTAGGGAAAATATTCCTCTAGGAGAATATTCTCTTTAGCTCACACTTTAGTTTGATCAATTGAGTGGAGTCTAGATGCCACATTGGGATCATCACCATGCAACATTTGGATCATCACCAACTAATTTTCATTTTCCTTGGGATTATCACCAGAATAGCACATTACTCATGATTCATTGATCTCCTCCTCACTTCACTATGTTTCAATCAGTTAACCGAAGACTGAGAGACTAGTTAACTCAAACTAGGTGGTCGTTCACTCCCGTAACTCCCTGAGAGACTAGACTAGGTGGCAGTTTACTCATGTCACTGCCGGTGTGTGTCCATATCACTCTAGAACACCACTATGGAACATTGGATTCTCCTCCAATGCGCATTAGTTGAGTTATACAAAGTATATCATGTGTAAATGATCATTCATTCTTCTAGTTAATGAGAATTCTTCCATTCTTTCTCTCCCGCTTCTCTTTTCTCTTATTTTCTCTGCAAATTGTGTATGTCATTTGCTATCTAGATCTATTCTGTGCAATTTCAACACATTTACATGGTATCAGAGCCGATGGATTGCTAGAAAAAAGACACACCGGATTCTTTTTGCAAGTACCAAAGATTGAAGACAACGGAAAAATGGAATTTCCAAAAGAATTCATTCTTACACCCTACAATTTCTTTGCACGGAAAGAGAATATGATAGTGCATATTCGAGGCAAAGGATTATACAGGTTAACCATGGAAACAAAGACCGAACCCACATCAACCATAGAAAAATCCAAGTATCTAAATCGAATGGATAAAACGTTTGGATCTATTTGTAGTCTCATTTCTCTTGAACTCATGTTTTGTATATCCTCATGTAAAACCCCCAATGAATCCTAAACCATCATGGAAGGGATTTTTGGAAAATAGTATGAGATGAGGGGACACATGCTCGAGGTGGAATTGCTCACTTTGGATCAAAAAACCTTTGACAATGTCCAAGATTTATTTACCAAAGATAAGGATTTGCTGTCGCAACTCAAGGCTTGCGGGGTTGATAAATATAAGGAGGAGAAACAAATGGTTCTTACCATTCTCTCCAAACTTGGTCTAGAATAATCAGTGTTTATATCCACATTTCATTCAGTTAGGCTTGCCTTTGGAGCTGCCTGGAAGATGCCCTCTCTTGAGGTCTTTAATGAATCTCTGACACAAGATTAGAACATGCTTATCAACATGGGAAAAATCAAAGGCCCAAAGGCACATGCACTTACTTTGAATGATGGTAACGGTCATAAAAATCAGAAATCTAAAGATAAATACAAAAGGAAATCACATGCAAATCCAAAGAAGGAAGATTACTCAAAACCCTTGAACGATGCCTCTAGATCCAAAGGTGGAAAGCGAAAAAAAGGGGAGAAATGCACTTATTTCCATAAAGGATTCCATCTAGAATTCTCATGTATGCAGAAACATATAGATCAAATGGCCCAAATACTTCAACAAAACAACCTTGGATATCGCATCCCCGAGGGTGCCAAGAAGAAGAAGCCAGAATATCAGAATTCCAATAAAGGAAATTCTATCCATGCTTTGATTTCCATAAACTCCTCTCTTGATGCTTAGATAGTAGATTCAGGTGCATCACACCACATGGAAACCAAAAAATAAGTCTACTCTTCATTGGACACATGCAAAGGTCCTCCTATTCTAATGGGGGACAACTCTCTAGTCGAGGTCACTGACAAATGAAGAATTGAACTCACAAACGAAAGCTTCGAGAATGTGCTACATGTTCCCAAAATTTACTTCAAACATCTCTCTATGTATCAGATGACAAACTATGGCACTAGAAAGAGAGTCATATTCACACCTGATGCAATGGATATCTATGACATGAAAACCAATTTTAGGGTTGCTACCGGTGAGGTAAATCATCAATCAATACTCTACACATTTTATGAATTTATTGAAGCAGATTCTGCATTACTTCATACCCATGTTGATGAAAGTAGTAGGATATGACATGATAGGTTCATGCATTTAATTTTAATATATATGCAACAACTTAGCAAGCAGGGAATGGTTGATGGTCTACCTGACATCCACTTCTCCAAAATAATTTGTGAGGGATGTGTTCTTGGAAAACACCCTCAAGAGAAATTCGACAAAAGGAAAGACTCAGAAGGCTTCCTCTCCTTTAGATCTGATACATAGTGACCTTATGGAACCTTTTATGCATCCATAAATCAATAAGGCAAGGTACGTGCTCATTCTTGTTGATTATTTCTCACGCTTCACATGGATTTTCTTTCTCGGGAAAAAATCAGAGGTCTTTCAACATCTCAAAATTTTTCAAAGTTGAGACACAATCAAGAAAGAAAATCAAAGTCCTCTGAATGGATAACAAGGGAGAGTATGTGAACCATGAGATACATAATATTTTTCATGAGTCTGGGATTCAGTTGCAACACATGGTTCCTTATACTCCGTAGCAAAATGAAGTTGCTGAGTGGAAAAATAGATCTCTAAAAGAGATGGCATCTTGCATGCTACATGAAAAGTAACTCCCACAAATATTATTGTATGAAGCATGTAGTTGTGAAACCTACATCCAAAACATATATCCTCATAGATCTGTCAAGGATAAGACCCCCTACGAGGCTTGGAGCGGCCTTAAACTGGAAGTGACCCACTTCTGTATTTTCAATTCACGTGCATGGGACAAGATTCCCTCTGAGAAGAGGAAGGTACTTGATCCACAGAGCACATAGTGTATCTTTTTTAAATACCCCGACGGTGTGAAGGGATATAGACTCATTGATATTTCCTCGGACCTGCTAATCATTGATTTTAGTGTCCAATTCGGGGAAAGTGTCTCGCATGTACTTGAGCAGCCGCATGCAGATATTTTTGTTCTTCCAACTGTTAGAGATGATGAGCATGCACATGCCGACTCTTGTTCAAATGAGAGTTCTAATTCAAAGGATTTAGATGATCTAGATACATATTGGGTACAATTAGATGCATATTCAGTGCATGCAGATGCAAATGTAGAGCCAGAGTCGAGGCCTAAGTGGGCCAAGACTACTCTTCAGGATGTAGGAGATCTTGTTGGGGATCCAACTGATACTAGGAGGACTCGATATGATTTCGAGGAGCCTCCTCTTTCACTCACTGCCACTGAACCGATGCCACCCAGGCAAATTTTCTTGGTTTAGTCTTCAAATCCATAGTCCTATGGTGAGGCTTTTAGAAATCCCTTTTGGGAATCCGCCATGTAGGAGAAGTACAACTCTCTCTTTGAGAACAAGACTTGGGATCTTGTTCTCCTTCCTGCAAGAAGGAAACTTGTCAAGTGCAGATGGGTCTACAGGACCAAGAGAGCAGCAGATGGACAGGTTGGAAGATACAAATCTAGGCTAGTTGCCAAAGGCTTTCAACAGGTGCACAGTATTGACTATGATGAGACCTTTGCTCCAGTAGCGA
Source organism: Picea engelmannii (assembly GCA_009831015.1). Taxonomy (NCBI): domain Eukaryota; kingdom Viridiplantae; phylum Streptophyta; class Pinopsida; order Pinales; family Pinaceae; genus Picea; species Picea engelmannii. The sequence goes on along the minus strand of ML787585.1, from coordinate 229,036 downwards.
AGATGAATTCCATACATTTGACACTTTCCATTACAACAACCAAAGGATGGGAAGTCCATCAGATGGACATGAAGAATGAATTTATTCACAAAGATCTCTTTGAGTAGATCTATATGGAGCAACCCCAGGGATTTATGTAGGATTCATCTTTGTTTTGTCAACTGAAGAAGTCTCTTTATGGCCTCAAGCAGGCTCTGAGGGAATGGTATGCCAAGATGGACTCCTACCTATTGTCACATAACTTTTTACGTTGTAAGTCAAACCCAAATGTTTACATGCTCATAACGATTGATTCACTTCTACCCCTAGTTTGTATGTTGATGATTTGATGATCACCAGTTTCTCAACTTCAACGATTGTTGCAGTCAAGAGGATTATGCATGAAATGTTCTTGATGATGGACATGAGTCCGCTACATTTCTTTCTTGGACTCAAGATCAATCAGGATGCATCGGGCATCAAACTATGTCAGGACAAGTATGCACGAGATCTCCTTGAGAGATTTCACACGACAGACTGCAAGTCTGCCCCGACTCCTTTCCTCTCGGGATTTATACACGAGGATGGAGGGTACACTCCATTGGTTGAAAACACACTATACAGACAACTAGTGGGGAGCTTGTTGTATCTCACACACTCCATACCATACCTCTCCTATGTAGTTGGAGCAGTCTCCAGGTTCATGCAGGAGCCACTTGAGCTACATTAGAAGGCTGCAAAACATATCCTTTGATACATACATTGCACCATCACCTTTGGTATTCACTATGCAGCAGACTCTACATTGGACCTCATCGTGTTCACTGATTCTAAATGGGCTGGCGATAACATTGATTGCAAGTTCACATCTAGTTACTCACTCAGTCTTGGTTCCGGGACTATCTGTTGGTCGAGAAAGAAGCAGGCTGTTATTTATCTATCTTTATCCGAGGAAAAGTATAAAGGGATAGTTAACATAATCATTCAATCTATGTGGCTACAACATTTTCTTACTAAGTTGGGCATTCAGTTTCGTCGGTTGATCGTCATCTGGTGTGACAACCAGAGAACTCTGAAGTTCTGCAGAGATCCAGTTCAGAGGCAGCGGACAAAGCACATCGAGATCAACATGCACTACATTTGGGACTTAGTACATGAGGGAATCATTGACCTACAATTTTGTCCTTCAACAAAACATAATGTAGACATCTTCACCAAGACCTTCATTGAGCATAAGTTTCATTCTCTGCACAATCGTCTTGGAGTGAAGGACATAGTTTCCTAACAACTGTCAATTCTTGTTTTTACATACATTGTACTTTTAGGGGGGGGTTCCATTAGGGTTTCCCTCTTTCCTCATTTATTTCAGTGTATCTTTTGTATTTGGGTACCTGACATGGTCTCGTTGCCGGGACCCATTCTTTATTTTCACCATAGTGATTTTCAGGGGGGGTGTTGGAGATATCACAAACACCTAGGATTTATTTTTCCTAAGGTTTTCCCTATGTTTATTAGTCATTATTCAATCTCCTATAGTTTAGGGAGAAAATTCGTCTAGGAGAATATTCTCTTCAGTTCACACTTTAGTTTGATTAGTTGAGTGGAGTCTAGATGCCACATTGGGATAATCACCATGCAACAATGGGATCATCACTAACTAATGCACATTTTCCTTGGGATTATCACCAAACTAGTGCATTACTCATGATTCCTTGATCTCCTCCTCACTTCACTATATTTCAATCAGTTAACTAAAGACTGAGAGACTAGTTAACTCAGACTAGGTGACAGTTCACTCCTATAACTGTCTGGGAGACTAGATTAGGTGGAAGTTTACTCTTGTAACTGTTGGTGTGTGTCCATATCACTCTAGACCACCACTATGGCACATTTCCTTCTCCTCCAGTTCACATTAGTTGATTTATAGAGAGCATGTCATTTGTAAATTATCATTCATTCTTTTGGTTAATGAGAATTCTTCCATTCTTTCTCTCATGCTTCTATTTTATCATATTTTTCTTGCAAACTGTGTATGTCACTTGCTAGCTAGATCTATTTTGTGTAGGTTAAACACATTTATATGAACTATTAAGGGAGTTCCCTCACAAACCTAGGGACCTCATGAAAAATTGGTGGGCACTGAATAAAAAATTAAAGACCAAGAATTCAAAAGACTACCCTACAAATTTTCTCCAACTACCATATGAGTACGCGGTGGCCATGATATGCATACTTAACAAAGATTTGGATGCAAAAAAATTTAAAATATCATGGGTGCCTCTCATACACTATGTCACCACTTTTGGATCCTCCTTCAATTGGGATGATATTCTATCTTCAACATTGGCATAAGCCATTTCAACCACAAAGCACATGGCCCTTAGGAAATATCCCAATTTTCACATGGCCTCATATCTATTGGATATGATGAGCTTGGTTCATGCATACCCAAAGATGGGTTGGGTATGGAAGCCAATTGAACTTCCCATCCATTTCTATTGCAATGTCCTTTGGGAGCATAAATATCAGACTGAGTACTAGAACATTTGTGAAATTCTTAATTCCCCTATTTTAGTTATTGTTATGCTCACCCATGCCATGTATTCCAGACAAAACCCAGGCCATTGCAAGAAGAATCTTGGATTGATATGTACTTGAATATGACACATATATCATATTCTATGGTGCCATGAAATACCCACATTTGCTTCCTAAATTTATCCCTAACAAATTAGTATTGCAAGATATAACCTACCAGACTATGATACATGGGGTAGGTGCATCTTTGAATAGGGAAAAGAAACTGATATGGCCACCTCTTCCACTCTAGGATGGTTCCTACTCTTTCAAGGATATTGAGGAATCCCCCCAAAAAGAGGGCAACTTGAACTCTTTCCACTTCGGTGAGAAGAGGATCCACTGTCATGACCTCCAAAGGTCTTCAGTACACATTGCCATAACTGCAACTATAGGTGGTGATATGAGTAAGAAGTTTGGGAGGATGAATAAATCCATTGAAGGGCGAGGACTCATGATGCTGTAATTTTTAGGATAGGAAGAAACTCCCAACATAGAGGCATGGTACATGATGAACGAAAATATATAGCCACAGAGGAAGAGAGAAAAAAGAAGTCATAGGAATAAAACATATTAATATTTGAGGTCAAAAAAAAGAAGAAAGAAGATGCAACAACAACATATGCAAGAATAGTAGTAGCAATAGTAGAATAAGAGTAGAATAAAAAATAACAAGAAGAAAAAAAGAAGAAATAAGAAGAAGAAGTAGTAGCGGAAGCAGAGAGGAAGAAAGTAGAAGAAGAAGCTGCAACTCAACAAGCAACATAAAAGAGAAGAGAAGAATAAGAGATGCAAAGAAAAATTACAGAGGAGCAAAGCTAAGATCCTATGGATACTGACATCCAAGGATCATCATCAGGTATCCCCCTAACCAGAGGAAATTTTACCTTGGGAAAGTTGGGGCTGGGGGCTTAAACATCTTCAAAGGCCCAAAAGGTAGCCAACGTAGACTCCTTTAGATTTGACAAGGAGTCAGGAAGTATTATCTAACAAAAAATCAGAAAACTACCAATGGTTGGAGTAGCCCCGTTGTCAGTAACGACATAAACAACTAAGTAGAAAATATTAAAGATGAATCTCTTTCTATTGCTTCAGTCGACATAGCCTTCATGCAATCATCAGAATAAAACTTAAGGAACATGATGAAAGAAATAAAGGATTCTAAAGAAAGAATAAGGACCTTAGAGGAATAAGAGAAGTATTATAAAGGTGGAAGAACTAGCATCCAGGAGTTTAGAACATGTGCTAAAGCAATATGAAAATAACTCCACAACCAAGCTAAGGAAATTTATGCTGGAATGCAAATATTCCACAAAAATGCTGCTCAAATCATGGCGCAACTAGATAGGCTCAAACCAAGAATATGGAATTCATCGGAATCTAAGCAGGCCTAGACAAGATGAATCTATGGGCAAGAAAAAATCAAAATGTCCCAAAGGACTTACCATGGATGACTGACTGGGAAGGCAATCTAAACTATGTTTCCCTTGATAACTTTCAACAAGCAGGGGACATTTAGTAAAGGAGTTGAAAAAGTCACTTGGGATATGCACTAAACTCCACAAAGTGACCATCATCCTAAACATAAAAATTCATCTACCTCGAATTGGAGATTTGGTCCAATTAAAATTAGATGAACATGTTATGTAGAGTTAAAAGATAATATGCAAGCTAGGGAAATGGCTATCAGGACCCCACTCAGAATAAATGGTACCTTGATGGATGATCGTCTCATAAGGCCAACCAAAGCTCAAAATATGATCCAATATTTCATGGATAATTTGAGAAGGGACATGAATACCCTCTCCCATAACTTAATAGCTCACAAGGTTACCCTAGAGTCCTTGTTGTATCACATAATAATTTCTATTTCAGGATATCATGAAGCATGGGATGCCAACATTCGGGACAAAGAAAAAGGAAAAGAATAGAATAAAAATCGAATTTCATATCTCATGATTTCCTTTTGTCTTTGTATAAATTAGAAGGAAACATAAACAAGGAAAATGAAGAGTCTTGTAGCTACTACTTGGGAATACACGAAGTCACAAGAAACAATTACCAAGCTGAGCTATATAAACCAAAGAGAACCCATTTTGAAGGGGCTCTTCAACTTTGTAATTTTTTGAGAATTATTTTTTTGAAAGTAATAGTGAGAAGGCCTCAGAGCCATTTTTATAGACAGAAACAATTTATTTATTTATTTTATCTGAAATCTATTTGTTTTTGAACTATTTCCAGCTAATGTCCAACTAGTATGAAATGCTATAAGATTACATTTTTCATGACTAGAATTTTCTTGAGTGAGCGGATGTCCTTTTACACTGTGTGTTGCTCTCTTTTATTAATGTTCTGAGATGATAAATGGGTGGGCGTAAATGAGTTAATGCAATATGATTTTCTTTTCATGTAGTTTTTTTTATGTATGTATACACTAACAATATTTGTCCTTTTATCATTTATCTAAGTAAACGATTATATTCAAGGATTGCTGGAATTCCTATCCATTTATTTATTTTATTTTCTGCTCATAGCTATGATGATATAGAGTATATTCATTTATTTTTCATCTACCATAGATTGCATTTACATACATTTCCATTCCCTCATCCCATCAACCATTCATTCAACTCTCACACCAATAATGGTGGCCCAAACATAATCTGGATGGGAATCCTATTCCAAATGGTGTGAAGTCTAATTCAGACCTCATACTAGGAAGATCCTCTATCTATTGAAGGGAATTATGATCGTATCAAAATATTTTGGTGCTAGAAAGAGGGTCGAATTTGTATGAGTTTCATGAATATATGATCTTCACGTGGCCAAACTCCCTATAATACCCACATAGAGACTCAGTCTCATTTATTTCCTACAATCAGATATAATATTGAGCTATAGATTCCCAATGTAGATTATTCCCTTGTACTTAACAGTCCAACTATTGGAATCCATGGACATTCAACTGAAAAAATGTAATTGTTCCTCATGTTGAGGTTAATGAAACACGACAAATAACCCATTCCCTTCCTAAATAGATTGGTCATTTTCCTATAGCATCGATGATACCCAGAAGACAAGTAAAACATCGACCTATTACCCAGTCCAACATTCTTGTCGAATCTATTGAGGATTTGGTTGAGTTTGCCTTGCAGGAAATACCCCAACCCTTAGACTAGATACCTCCTACTCCTCCAGGATCCACTCCTTCCACCTATGGTTCCGAATATGGATATGAATATGAATCTGAAGAGGACACCAGATGAAACCCCAATATGGATAGTAATCAAAACTAAGTCCTTGCATGGATGTCTTAAGGGGATTTGAACTTGCAATGACTCATGCATGACCTTCCCAATTGTCCAGAGAGACTTTTTCCCAAATTTTACAAAGAAAAATCATGCTCTATCAAAGACCACATAAAAAATTTCTACCTAGCTGTCCGGATTATGAATGCCAAACATGAAGATGTTTTCTACAGGTTATTCCCCTATTGTTACACATTATTTTCGTCATCCCTATGACTGTTAATTATGTAAACCTATCTGTTGCCTTCAGAGGGGTCAGTGGCCTGAGTTCCTAAAGAGAGAAGGGAGAAAAACTTTTCCTCAGAAAAGAAGTTGCATTTTCCTTTGTAAAAGCCCTATAAAAAAGGAAGTTCGCAGGTTGCTATATAGGCAGGGTGCGAGAATGCCTGATTCTCGCAGGTTGCACCATAGCTAGGGTGCGAGATGTTCGCAGGTTTCTCTATAGGCAAGATGTGAGAATGCCTACACGTGGGAAAAACAAGCGTTTTCTCGAATCTTCTAGAAGGAGAAACTTCTATGGTGAGGTGGCATCCAAATGGTTTGGATCTTACTCGCTTTCATGATTTAGTGGGATTATCCTAACCTCCTCACCTTATCCTCTTCAACTTATAAAAGGAGAGGAGTTCTCATGGAGAAAGTTAGCTTTGGTTGGCTTGGAATTATTAGCTTGGTTGGAGTGGCTTTGAGATTTGCCTTTGTCAAGATAGATTGTGAATATTATCAGATCTGTGCTCTCAGAATTCTTGGAGTGAAAGTGTGTGGGGAATAAAGGACAGTTGGAAGGGACCTTACGACATCAAGGCCATGGTTGTAATCTCTCTTTCACATTTAATATGATACAATAATATGATTCTTTCCTATAAATCTTGTTGTGTTTTATTGTATGATTCCTTGATCACATACATAGGTTTATATTGAGTTTATGCTATTACTATCACTTTGCTTGGTTGCGTTCTTTTGCAGGTTCATCATTGTATGAGCATTGGAACGGAGCTAGGATGGTGATGGCGAGAGGAAGCGACATTTAAACGGTATGTCACTCATCCCTCTTTAGTTAGTAAATTCAATATCTAAAACTTAAGGAAAGCGTCATGTTCTGGTGTGTTTTGTTCTAGATCTAGGTGGATCTAGGGAGATCAGTTAGTGTCCGCACCTACCGATTTGTCTGATAACACCTATACCTTCGAGAATAAAGAATCTACATGGTATTAAAACCTTCTGAATGAGTCCATAAGAAGTTGGGATGAGCTTGAGAAATATTTCCTAAACAAGTTTGGAGAAGGAAAAAACCCCACTACCCTTCTTAAGAATATATAATTTCTTTAGATAGAAACCAAGGGCTATAAGATAATAAGATAGTTGATATGAATACCTTACTAACCCCCTAGTAAATAACCAATTGAATTGGATGACATGCTCAAACTGGTCAAAACATTATCCAACGAAGTGGTAGACCTAAAATACAATTCTAGTGAGGGTCATCTCATCATACAACTTTCTAACCCTTTCACAAGAAGCCAAATAATCAACCCAAACCACTAGAGCCTTCAAAACTTACCCTCAACTTTGATGAGTTTGGCATGGATAATTTTTTTTCATATCATCAAACCAACCACTCAGATAAAACTTTCCTAAGTGGAAAAATTCTATGAATTTGGTTATCAACCAACTTTTGGAACAACAATCCACTGCTGATGACCAGCCCCAAGAAGCAGCCATGAAAGAAACCACCGAGGAATGGGACAACACTGAGGGCTTTGCCCTTTTATTATGGGATTAGTATTTAGATTTTGATGATGAAAAGGTAGAGGAAGTATCCCTAGGATACACTCAAGCGACTATAACTGTTATTGAATATTATAACTTGTGAATCAAAGGGATTGTGTCAAACTCCTCTCTTCCTTCTCCTGGAAATATTACTCCTCCTATTACCACACAGAAATAGAGCAGTTCCTCTTAGGCCAAAACTGCCCCAAGTACTTCCCAACCAACCAAGACTAACAATAATCCAACCACCCACTCAATGGACTATAATTTCATATAAGACATGAAGAAAATCAAAGAAAATGTTTCATTGTTCGACATCTGCTCTCTTCCACAACATAGAGATTTTATCCTTAACACATTCAAATCCCAACCATCTCAACAAAAAACAAAAGTAGTTGTAGACAACAATCCTAAACCTGCTGAATCTAAAATGAAAGACAAAACTGAAGTAAAATCCACTGTAAATGTGGCAAGCATAGGATCACATTCTAGATATTAGACCCACCCTTTCCTCCTTACATTCAAAATTTCCAACTTCAATGTGCATAATTGTTGGGTGGACTTCGACGCTTCTTCCAATGTCATGCCTTACTATGTGTGCAAAAAGATAAATGTTGTACTAATAAAGAGCACCATTAGGATTATTTAGTTAGACAGGTCAGATGTTAAATTCATGGGTGAGATAAAGGATGTTATGATCAGATTAACTTCAAATCCTAGAGTTCACCAGATGATTAATATTATAGTCGAGGATATCTCAGAAGCCTATGATTTGTTATTAAGTAGGGTTTAATCTCAGAAAATACAAGGTTACTTCTACGTCGATTGGTCTCACTCGTGGCTACCATATAATGGAAGGGAAAAACATATAAGAGTAGATGATGAATCCCACATGAAGCATATTGTCACAATACTAGAACGTAAAAACGAACCTATCATTGTTTTTAGGTTTTTGTGGTGAGAGGTTTTAGGCACATCATTTTTCGGAAAATCCACAATTAGTGCCATATTGTTATCGACGTTTCGAATCCAAATCGAGATTCATCATCAAGACCAATCGTCAAAGATGAGAGCATTTTGATCTACTCAATTAATACTTATGACGCAAGACACTTTTTAAGAAACTAAATATGTCGGCTATCATAAACCCTAATTTTTGACCCTAAGATAAAAACCTAAAGATAAAAATCTAAAAGAAAAACTTAAAAATAATATATAATGAACCCTAGTTATATGATATTCTTTAAATTAATAAATAATAGATATAATATATAAATTAATAGTGTATATATAAATAACCCTATTGAACCCTAAGTCTTATAATTATGATCTATTAATGTGTTTTAAATAATAATGTATATATAAAATAATCTTAATAAACCCTAAGTATTATAAATAATAATAGAATACTTTATATGATTAGGATACATAATATACTATTGATAGTAGTAATAAAGGATAAGCTATATAGACCTCTAAACCTATGAAATAATTCAAAAGGAAATACAAACAAGCAAAAAAAAGAGAAAGGAGGTAGGTGTCAAAGTTGATCGTTCAAACTTGATCTATGAGGGTCCCTTAATTGGTTGATCAAAGGGTGCCACAAGCTACTTACCTCTAGGTCACCATCTCTGTTTATATGGTTGGGGTGATTGATTGTATCTAGGGATTCCCTGAAGTGTCTTTTGTAGTAGTGGTCTTCTTTTGCCAGGATTTTGGTATCCTCAAGACATACATGATGTTTGGTTTTAAGGGAGTGTTATTCCAAGGCGAAAGTGCGAATATGTTCATTTCTAATGCCTGCTTCATGTTCCTTAATCCTTACCTGGAACGATCTCCCAGTCTCACTAATGTAACATTTACCACAATAACAAGAGACCTTGTAGATGCCTTTCCCCTATCGATGGTCTGTAGGGTCGTTTATGGACTTCTTTTTTTGTAGGGTTCGTAAAGGACCCTACAAACCATCGAAAAGGGAAAGGAATATATAAGATCTCTTATTCTTGTGGTAAATGTTACATTGGTGAGACTTGGTGATCATTATAGGTAAGGATTAAGGAACATGAAGCAACCATTAGAAATGAGCATATTCACACTTCCACCTTGGAAGAACACTCCCTTAAAACCAAACATCATGTATGCCTTGAGGAAACCAAAATCATGGAAAAATAAGACCACTACTGCAAAATATGCTTCAGTGAATCCCTAGAAATAATCAAGCACCCCAAAAATATAAACAGAGATGGTGGCATGGAGGTAAGTAGCTTTTGTCACCCTTTGATCAACCAACTACAAGACCCTCATAGATCAAGTTTGAACAATCAGGTTTCACACATACCTCCTTTCTCATTTTTTTTTCTTGTTTATGTTTTCTTTTGAATTAGTTCATAGGTTTAGAGGTCTAACTAACTTAGCCTTTATTACTACTCTCAATAGCATATTATGTATCCTAATCATATTAAAACCCTAATCATATAAAGTATTCTATTCTTATTTATAATACTTAAGGTTTATTATGATTAATTTATATATACACTATTATTTAAAACACATTAATACACCATATTTATAATACTTAGGGTTCAATAGGGCTATTTATATATACATTATTAATTTATATCTGATATCTATGATTTATTATTTTAAAGAATATCATATAACTAGGGTTCATTATATATTATTTTTAAGTTTTTTCTTTTAGGTTTTTATCTTAAGGTAATAAATTAGGGTTTATGATAGCCAACATATTTAGTTTCTTAAAAAATGTCCCACATCATAAGTATTAATTGAGTATATCAACAATCTCTTATCTTTGACGATTGGTCCTGATGATGAATCTCGATTTGGATTTGAAACATCAATAACAATATGGCACTAACTATGGTTTATCCAGAAAATGATATCTATGGAACCTATCATCTTTTCTCATATAGTGTTGGGTAATTATTGTTTGGATACTGACCATGGTTGTTATGAAACTCAACCATCACCATTCAAATAAGACAAATAATATGAACTCCTTCATTGCACACAGACCAATGACAATGACTATACTATAGTAGAAACAATTAGTTATGGTATTATTAACTTAGTTGTAGGAACTAACATTTGGACCTTGTTTTTTGATGGCTCCAGATCATAAGAAGGAGTCGGGAAAGGATGCATCATGATCAACCCAAGGAAACATAAGACTTTGATATCATGCTAGTTAGAATTCGAATGCACTAATAACTCGGATGAATACGAAGCCTTGATTCAAGGTTTGAATAAATCCATTGGCCTCAAGGTAACACGTTTACATTTTTTTTGGTGATTTAGAAATCATTGTCATACATGTAAACAATTCTATACACTGTCTGTATCCCCATATTAAAGGCTACTAGCAAGAGGTATGGAAACTTATAAATTCTTTTGATGCATTTAACATTACTTCCATTCCTCGTTTCCAAAATTCCGCCGATGACACTTTAGCTGACACAACATCTAGATTCACTCCTGGTTTCACTATTGAAATTCCTTTGAGGCCCTTTATACCTAAAAACATAAAAAAAATGGAGAGTATTTAATGACAAATTACAAATAATTGACTCCCTCTCCAATGCTAATATTTTCAAAGAATCTGTGATTGATGATGAAGAACAACAAGTAGAGTTGCAAAAAATATGTGATGAAGAAAATAAGGTCAAGACTAATTTCATCCCAAAGAATGTTTTAACTCTAGAGAAGCTTTGTTATATACATTCTATATTCATAACAACAACTAATCCCAAGACAAATAGTTCTACCATGATGCATTTCTTGGTAAACTTGGGAACTCCAGAGCAACTGAAGTTTATCAATATAGGCACTTGTTGTTCTGAAACTGGAAAATACACTTTCAATAATCTTTTCAAGAAGTACAAGGATGTTTTCACATGGAATTATGAATATTTGAAGACTTATGACATATGAATAATCCAACACATCATTTCCATAAGGGACATAATCAATCCTTTTCAATCGAAGCTCAAGAAAGTGCATCCTACTTTGGAATAGCTTATTCAAAAGGAGATGAAGAATCTAATGGATGCTCGAATCATATTCAAAGTTTTTCATTCTACCTAGGTGTCCAATATGGTACCTATTAGAAAGGAATCCGGGGAAATCATACTTTGTGTAGACTTTTGAAATGTGAATAAGGTGTATGACAAAGAAAACTACATTGTTCCCCCAATGAAACAAATACTACAACTCATCTTAGGTTCGCAAATGTTTTCCTTGCTAGATGTTTTTTCATGTTATAACTATGTCCTCATAGTAGAACGAGACCAATTAAACACCCCTTTTTGCACAAAGTTGGGAACATTTTCTTACCACAAAATGCCATTCGATTTAATTAATGTGGGAGAAACATTCTAAAGGGCCATGGACATCTCTTTTAAAGTTATGATCGATAAAATAATGGTGGTCTATATTTATGATGTAACAATGTATTCTAAGAATATATATGACCATCCTCGCCACCTAAAATAGATTTTTGAAAGGTGCAAAAAATATGACATATTTAAATCCAAAGAAGAATATATTTTATATTTTAGAAGGTAAGCTACTTGGGTATGTCATCTCCCAATATGGGTTTTCTATTAATCCAGAAAGAATTAAGGCCGTAATGTAGATCCATTTTCCAAACAACAATAAGTCCATGCAATCATTCTTTGGAAATATAAATTTGTAAGAATATTTGTGTCGGACTTTGTAGAAATAGTCAAGCCCCTCCAACATATGATATAGAAAGATGTGCAATTCAAATGGACATATGTTGAAAGGTAAGAATTTAATCGAGTAAAAAATTCCATAGCAACAAATCCTGCACTACAATTCCCAGAATTCTCCAAATATTTTTTATCATATACTTTTTCTTTGGACCATTCCCTTGGATAAGTGCTCACTCAAAAGGATGATCAAGGGAATGAATGTTCCATGTCATTTATGAGCACCGGTCTACAAGGTGTTGAATTGAATTACCCAGTGGTGGAAAAAAAGAATTTGTTTTCCACAAATCCATCAAACATTTCAGACCCTAAATTGATCCAGGTGGATATTGGTGGCCACCCACCTATTCCAACTGGCTCGTATTGCCAATTTTTAGTTCTACACGTTCTTATGTAATTCTTTGTAATTGTAGGTTATACACTTTTGAGGCTATATGAATCCCTACCCAGTTTCCAGGTGGAAATTAGTGTCCTCTCGCCTAATCCAATTGGCTTATTTTGGATGTTTTCAAGTCAACACATCTTTCTCTACTTCCAGAGACATTTTGGGGCCCTAAATAATGTTTTTTTTGGCTTGCCATAGTCAAATTGTAGATTGAGTTAGAGTTTGATGTCATAATGTATAGTTATCGAAAATACCTTTCCAACGGGGTATCATGCACCTAAAACAAAGGTCGTATGCAAACGTTATGACCCCGGGAAGTTGAGGTACCAACTTACCAATCGAGGCCCACATAAATTTTGGCGTTTCATCTCCTAGGGTTAGGTTTTTGGATGTCTAGGGTTTTGGCATTCATGAGTAATGTCAAAAAATCCTCTGGAGCCTCATTGTAATCATTCTTCTCATATGTATGCGCATAGAAACCACATATATTCTCAGAGATAGCTACCACCATTCAAGCAAGTTGTTTTCAGTTCTGCAGTTTTACAGTTTCAACCTATTTTATTTATTCAATAGAAGTTATTGTTCACTGGATATATTTTGTTTTTCTCTATATCTCTGTGTTATTATATTCAGTCTGTTATTCGTTTTGTTCCTCTCATAAATTCGGATCAGTGGTATCAGAGCGACTTTATCTTCATTTATTTTTCTTTGTGCATGTCCCCGACAAGATCAAGGTACAAGAAGTTGGGACTCGAACCAGTCAAGACTTTGTAATATCAGCCATGCCAAGCCCAAAAAAACCCATGGGGGATGAAAATAAATATGATAGAGCAAGAGATCCTTTTAAAATGTTGCTGAAGGAATCCTTTGCACGACAAAGGAACAAAATGATGGACAAATTTTCACAGATCCTTCGACAACTTCCAACAGGAGACACATCTTCATCAAGCGGCCATGCAACCCCCTTCAAGGTACATGCAAATTTTGATATGTCATCACTTAAAGGACTGATAGATGTGGATTTTGTAGATAAACAACTTAATCTGCTCGAAGGGTATTTTTCGGTCAACATTTTTTCCAATAGGGAAATGATTACTTTTGCACTCCTAAAGGTTGTCCCCCTTGTTAAGGACTGGTGGGATACTTACTCTGAGCAAAGGGCCATAGAGGAATATGAAATATTTGCGGTCACCCCCACATGGGATTCCTTCAGGGATTCCATTAAAGAACAATACTACCCTGTTGGAATCTACGAGGACCAGTACACAAGATGGACCACCCCGCGTTAGGAAAGGGACCAAACAATACCATATTTCACCAATATTTTCCAAACCTTGCACACCAAATTGGGTATCAAATACTCCAAGCGACATCTGGTGCTCAAATATAATGACTGTTTGCATAGATACATTCAAACATAAATGGAGTTTCTCAACATCGCATCATTGGGTACAACTTATAGATATGCTGTCAAGATCGAGCAAAAATTTAAGCAGAAGAGGTGAGATTTTGGATCTGAAAATAGCTAAAGTAGGGACAAGACAACCCCAATACAAAAAATAAGGGACAAAGCAAAGATGGCCTTTCTCAGGACAACTAGTCCAAGTTGCAACACAATAAGGGTAATGAGAAGTCAAAGAAGGACATGTGAAAATGGTGTGAATACCATAAAATTTCAAGGTACAACACCGAAGAATGTCACTCTAAGTAGTCACTAGTGTCCGAGTTGAAAGATTCCGAGTCAGAGGAAGATTTTGACTCTGAATCATATCTAGAATGGGGGAAGCAGATTATCGATGCTGAACCCATTGCCACTGTCTCTACAACAAAAGCTCAGTCTAGCGAACCAGAAGAACCAAAGGAAGGGGTAGGCCTCTTTCACTCACAGATGTGGGTAAAGGGGGTTGTGCTTCATTTCATTGCCGATAACGACATTAAGAAGAACCTAATATTAGCAGAGGTTTTCAAGCGACTGGACTGACCGACGACACCACACCCACAACTCTACACCATCGTCTAGCTTATCCAAGGAAGAGATCTCCATGTCAGCCAATAGTGGCGTCTTCCTACGACATAAAGCCTTTCAAAGATGAGGTATTGTGTGATATTTTTCCCCTTGAAGTTTGTGATGTTATTTTGGGACAACCATATTTGTGGAAGTGACATGTTGTGTATGAGTCTAGACCCCACAATGTTATTATTAATTTGGGTAGACAATTGTACATGATACCAGAGGTAGCGCTGCCTACTGCTATTTCTTTAATCTCTGCTAAGCAATGCAGTAAGATCATTTCAAAGACCGAGAAGTTCATATTCTTTGTGATCTGTGATCAAAATAAGAAGAAGGTCACTGCCACATCTGTGGCCTCTACATAGAGCCTTTCTTTGCAACAGGAGCAAGTGGACAGGATCGTGGAAGAGTACAGAGACATCTTCTCCTCACCCACCGGGGTATTGACGCACTACCAAGTCAAGCATCCAATTGATCTAACCGCCGATGCACCTCTACCTAATGGAACATTCTATTGTCACTCGTTGATGGAAAATGACGAAATCAAGTGTCAGATCCAAGATCTTCTTCAAAAGGGGCACATCAGACCCAACTCCTCCCCCTGCGGAAACCTCATTATACTGGTACAAAAGAAATATGGGACCTGACGGCTCTACATTGATTACAAAGCATTAAACAAAATCACAGTCAGGAACCGGTACCCAATTCCCATAATTGATGACCTTCTTGACCAACTCAAGGGGGAAAAGTTCTTCAACAAGATTGACCTAAAGTATGGCTACCACCAGGTTCCCATTGAACCAACTGATGTATGGAAGACAACTTTCAAATCTAAAGAAGGTCTCTTTGAATGGATGGTCATGCCCTTTGGATTAATAAATGAACCAACCACTTTCATGAGGTTGATGGATGATGTATTGAGACCCTTCACCAACTCTTTTGTGGTGGTATATTTGGATGACATCCTCATCTTCAACAAAACTTGGGAGGAGCACATGCATCATAGTCAACATGTTTTGAGCACTCTGGGGAAACACAAGTTGTATGCCAACTTGGAAAAATGCTCCTTTGGCACGAACAATGTCCAACACTTGGGATACATTGTTGATGAGCATGGGGTACATGTTGATCCAGCTAAGATCAAAGTTATCCTGGAATGTCCAGCCCCGACCACACTAACCGAGATTCAGAGCTTCTTGGGACTTGCCAACTTCTACCGATGGTTCATGTTGGGATTCTCCCATATTGCATGGATCCTCAACCAAGTGACCACGAGAGGTGGTAGGGAAAAGTTCACATGGGGGAAGGAACAACAACAAGAATTTGATGATATGAAGCATTGCTTGTGGTCAACTCCAGTACTCTCCTTACCCAATCTGCAACAATCATTTGATATTGAGATTGATGCATCCGACTATTCTGTAGGCACAATTCTCACTCAACATAGTCGTCCAGTAGCATACCATAGTGAGACACTCTCATATATTGTCTGGAAATACCCCACCTATCATCAATTGAAACATTACATTTTGGGAAAGGAGACAATCATCCACACTGATCACAAGCCTTTGTAGTTCATACAAACACATGGGAAGTTGCAGAACGACTACCATCAGAATTGGTCCACCTACCTACAACAGTTACATCTCAACATCAAGTATAAGAAATGGAGCAAAAATCATGTCACTGACTGCCTCAGTGGACCTCCTGTGGCTGCACTCACCACTGTGCTCCATTCTTGTGGGAATGAGGCATCTGAGTGGCCCCAAATTTTTCAAAAAGATCCAGACTTTGCCACCACCTATGAACTCTTGGGTACATGTGTGAATGTCATGGATTTTCACATTCAGGATGAACTGTTGTGCCATCTGGTCCATCTTTGTGTTCTTGCAAGCGAGCGCACAAATTTTATTTGGGAGGCTCACTACAGTCGGATGGCAGGACATTTTGACGTGGAGAAAATTGTGGTCGTTCTACAAAAACATTTTTATTGCCCAAAACTTTGACATGACATCAAAAAGTATATCAGATATTTCACTCCATGTGCCATTTCCAATCCAACCATCAAGAAGCAAGGATTATACACCTCTCTTCCTACTCCCAAGAGGCCTTGGGAATCCATCTCGATGGATTACATAACTGGCCTTCCATCCACCAAGAAAGGCAATGATTGTGTATTTGTGGTAGTTGATCGATTTTCAAATATGGCCATTCTCACAGCTTGCAAGAAGAGCATCCCAATGGTAGATACTGCCAATATATTCTTCGAATGAGTGTGGGTCCAATTTGGGATACCACATAACATCATCTTCGATCGGAACAACAAGTTCCTCAACACATTTTGGTCGAGTCTATGATCATTGTTGGACACCAAGCTCACTAAATCCACTGCCTTCCACCCTCAAACCGATGGCCAAATAGAGGTTGTCAATCAGATGATTGTGCACATATTTCACATGTATAACTCTAAGCATCTGTGTACATGGGATGAGAGTCTTCCCTATGTTCAACACATCTACAACAGGGCTCTCCATAGTTCCACCAACCATAGCCCCTTTCAAGTGGGGCTGAGATTCCAACCCTTGGGTCTCATTGATGTTGCACTACCTATTGCAACAAAACAGACAAATTCTTCCCATGTTCAGTCTGAGGCTGACAAAGCCACCATATTCATTGAGTGGATTCAACACATCCACCAACAGGTCCATGAGATTTTTCAGAATGCCAATGCTAAGTACAAGAAATACCATGATCAACACCGGGTACCACAGTGAAACCAAGTGGGAGACAAGGTTTGGTTACATTTATAGAAAGAGAACCTTACAGGGCCCCATCAGAAGCTCCACCCACTTCGTTATGGGCCTTACTCTATCACCAAGGCTGTGGGTAGAAATTCTTTTTATCTCAACACTCCACCCTTTGTTGGCTTGCACCCAATGTTCAATGTGGACCTCCTTCGATGATATTTTCCACAATTATTGGACACCTTAGAGATCGCAGAATAGTTGACACCAACAAAGCTCAATCCTGACTTTTTGGAACAAGCCTATTGATCATATAGTAGACACACAGGTCAAGGGCACTTGCTGGTAGAAGATCCAACTTTATCGGGTTGTCAAGGCAGGGAAACTCCTCCAACAAGGAAAGTGGCTCACCTGGGGCCAAATTCAGTAGAATTTTCCTCACCTTATGGGTGCACTCAACACAATGGATACCATTTCTTCCTAAGGGGGCAGGACTAATCTAGGTAGATATTGGTGGCCACCCACCTATTCCAACTGGCTCCTATTGACAATTTTTAGTTCAACAAGTTCTTCTGTAATTCTTTGTAATTGTGGGTTCTACACTTCCGAGGCTGGATGAATCCCTACACAACTTCTAGGTGGCTATTGGTGGCCTCCCATGATCCGTCAGGATTTTTCGAATGACTTATGGTTGAGTTTTATTAGCATGAATTAATTGACCATTGGGAAACTTAACGAAAGAGCGAGAAAAAGAGAATGAATTATACAACCATTAACATAATTGCAGATCTGAAATGCAATGAAAAACAACAAACCATAATGCACAGGTTGATAACGGAGTTTGGCACAACTTTGCCTACGTCTCCAAGCCTTTTTTCTGTGAGGGAGGCTTCTTTATTTCTGTTCGAAAGCTTATTAGTACATCTTTACAATTCCGAATGGCTTCTAGACTGATCTGGTCATGTTCGCCCAAATATCTAGAATCTTGCACAACTTACGGCACTTGAAACGGATGTCCCGAGCTCTCAGAAATCGTCCGACAACATCTCTACCTCAACAGCTTCCCTGCCTCAAACTGGCTTAGACCTGGCTTTGCCTCAGCATCTCTGCTCTCCAAAACCGTCCAAAAGCTCCATAAGCTTACCAAATGGCCTCAACATGGCCTTGGTTAAATAGTTGGGAAAGTTGGTTGTCAATCTCCAACTTCCTCCCAAAAATTAGGCTCAAAAAAAGCCCAATAACTCCCAATTATGAGTTAATTACATTAAAAATGGCTTTAATTAGTTGAAAAACCATAAATTGGTTGCAAAACCCATTTTAAACTATATAATATAGTTATAACAGGCCTTAGCCCCTTAACCTGGGCGCGTTCCCCCTTGTACTGGTCACATTGAGGTTCATGTGGCCACGCGCTAGCCCCTTGGGCTACGCGCGGGCCACCCCAAATGCTAGCACCCGGTTGTATTAGAAGTGGCATATGCCCCCGCGCTAACATTTGCAACCGTTAAAACTTAACCATAGTGCACACATATATGGTAACGCCCCCGCGCTAACATTTGCAACCGTTAAAACTTAACCATAGTGCACACATATATGGTAACGATTATACAACCGTTGGTTAAATGTTAAACCGTGCATATACAACGGTTATAACCGTAATAAAACGCACATAGAAACGTTTTTTTTTTTAAATTCCCGCGCACCTTTTATAGCATAGCCACGGGTTACATAGCATATAATAAATCCACGGGTCGGGGCCAAGCCCCGGCCCGACCCCCCGTTTCGTTTAAACAATAAACAAATTCATATATTGTTTAACCCGTTTACATAACAAGTCAAAAAGCGGTGGTCTGTTGGTCGAAGGCCCATACCGAAGGCGCTTAGTAGTTGGGGAGGTCGCGGGTTCGATCCCCGGCGACACCAAATTTTTTGACATAGGCCATATTGGCAAAACCCGGGGTGCCACATGGCAGCCGCTGATTGGGCCACGTGGCACCTTACCATTCGCCTGAACAGTGCCACGTGTCGCAATGTGATTCGCCCACGTCAGCACCTGACACGTCAACTTTCGTACACCACGTCATCTGCCCGATCAGTCTTTGTCGTACGCCACATCATTTTCCACGTAATCCTGCCACGTCAGCTGCTGACGTCACCCTGCCACGTGTCACCCTTCCAGTGGTGACACGTGTCACTTCGAGATTGGTCCAACTGCGCACCGAAAATGCCAAATCAGCCTGACACATGTCACGCTCTGGAGCCGCCATGTGTCCTATATGGAATCTACCACGTGTCGGCGTACAAACCTGACACGTGTCTTGTACGGACAGGTACAGTCAACATCCAAAATTTTGCCTGTTTGGCTTGGCAGACAGACTGTGATATCTTCTTCATACGAACTCCGTTTGACATAAAAATTATACCACCAGAATCAGGAAGACGAGACAGAAGCAATGGTGTTGGTTTTGTCAGATTTCGAGCACTTTCATTTTTGAGCATTTTTTATGGCCTGACAGCCTTCTAAATCCAATTTCGGATCATCCCACCTAATCCAACTAGCTTATTTTGGATTTTTTTCATGTCAACACAACTTTCTGTACTTCTAGGGCCGTTTTGGGGCCCTAAACAATGTTTTTTTGTTTTCGCTTACCATAGTCAAATTATAAACAAAGTCAGAGTTTGATGGAATAATGTGTAGTTCTTGAAAATACCTTTCCAAAGGACTATCACGCGCCTAAAATATAGGTCGTATGAAAAATTTACGACCCTGAGAAATTGAGGTACCAACTTACCCATCGGGGCCCACATAAATTTTGGCGTTTCATCTCCTAGGGTTAGGTTCTTGGATGTATAGGGTTTTGGCATTCATGAGTAATGTTAAAAAGGCCTCTCAAGCCTCTTTGTAATCATTATACTCATACGGATGTGCGTAGAAACCACATGTCTTCTCAGAGATAGCTACCACCATTCAAGCAAGTTGTTTTGAGTTCTGCAGTTTTACAGTTTCAACCTATTTCATTTATTCAATAGAAGTTATTGTTCACTAGATATCTGTTGTTTTTCTCCATATCTCTGTGTTATTGTATTCAGTTTGTTATTCATTTCGTTTGGCTCATAATTCCGGATCATACATTGTAAAGAACCACACCAAAATTATCGTTCCTCACCCAACTGTAAGATCATTTCTTGTTTATAAAGAGCTAGGAGAACATAGAGGAAATTAGATGACAACCATGAAGAAATATGATCTTGAGTTCAAGCCCACCAACATCGTGAAAGGTAAAGGCCTTTTTAAGTTGGAAATTGGAGTTCTTGACTCATGATATCAACTAGAAGATGGTTAGGAAGAAGAATTTTCACTATGCATGCAACAATCCTCTTTTGTACCATCACTTGTAGATTCCTAGTATAATGATCTCAAACAATACTTACAACATGGCATTGCTCCAGATCATATGAATCCCAAATAGAAAAGAGCTATGAGGCCTAAATTTTCATACTATCATCTTTTCAATGGCATGATTTTCAGAATAAATTATGATAATGATCTCATTAGATGCCCGGAGAAACAATATGTAGATAAATTCCTCAAAGAACTTCATGATGGAACAGTCGGAGGATACTTTAGTGGAGATACTACAACCCATAAAATTATGAGAGAAGGATATTATTGGCCTACCATATTCAAGGATTCACATGCTTAATCTAGGAGATGTAACGTCTTCCAAAAGTGTTCTAGATGAGAGAAAAGGGTCACTATCCCTCTCCAACTTGTGGTTGTTGAAGATCTATTTGAACAATGAGGATTGGACATCATTGGAGAAATAAACCATCATTTATCAAAGTACATCCTGATTGCTACTGATTGCTCCACAAGATGGATAAAATCAATACCACTGACGAAGGTAAATGAAGAGGTAGTAATAAATTTTCTGGAACAACACATCATCACCAAGTTTAGAGTTCCAACTATCCTTGTCTTTGACAATGCTGCATATTTTTCCTCTTTAAAATTGACTGATTTTTCTTTATATAAGGGAATTATTTCGAGGAGTGTATCTTATTACTACTCACATGGGAACGATGTAGAAGATTCCACCAATAAAAACATGATCCCGATCCTAAAGCAAATTGTAGTTGATCAATAGAGAAATTGGCATAATACTCTACCAAACACTCCATGGGAAGAAAGAGTGACTCCAAAGGCCTCCATAGGGATATCTCCATATTTCGTCGTTTATGGGAAAAAATCCATCCTTCACCCAAATATTTTCTTACCTTACCTTCAACCCTCCCAATAGTCACATGGGAAAAGATGCCTGGTCATTCAGAAGAGAGTAGACATCCTAGTCAAGCTTGAGGAGGAAAGAGCTAAGGCCAAAACAAAATTTTCTACACATCGGTAAATCATAAAATGATGGTTTGACAAGAATTCAGCTGGTGAAAAGTATATTTTCATATTGGTGATCTAGTTTTGAAGTGGGATAAACCACATGAAGATAAAGGGAAACATTCCAAATTTGAACAAATGTGGCTTGGTCCCTTCCTAGTTAAAGAAAAAATTGGTCTAGGCACATATGGATTACAAAACCTTGAAGGAGACGTAGACCTCCTTCTTTTCAATAACCAAGTCTTAAAGAAATACTTCAAATAGTTGTCTTCAGATAGCTTCCATGTACATAAATAATCGGGGTTTGTTTCCCCTCATTTTTTGTTTTTCTGGATTAAATAGCTTTCTTGGTTTCTTTTATGCTTTAGATTTTAGTTAATATTTCTCTCTCACAAAATCCTTTTTCACGATTTCCTCATAAATAAACATTTGTTGCTAACACTTGTGTTTACTATGAGTGTGCATACAATGACTCATGGTTATGGACACTTTCTTCTGGCATTGATACAAGACATTGTTTCTTCCTGTAATGTACCCAACCCCCAGTTGGGTCACGTCACTACTAAAATGACCCAATAAAAATTTCAGATACTAATTTAAAATGCGAAAGTAATACACAACATGTCATTCCAGCTCATGCATATATCCATGCTATTTAAAACATAAATATAGCTACTCTAAGTGTGCACATTAATAACTAAGTGTAGGTAGCATCATTCAACCATAAAATAAATATTTATATGCATCATTTTTCTCACAACAAGTAGCATTTAACCAAGATAATTAGAGTAAATTGCACAAGAAATATATCATCAGTGAACATGGATAAAAACATCACATAAGACCACTTATCTTAATGAAATGTGCAACCCACTACAGAGGAAAGATGTTCCTCCCAATCGTAGCCTTATTGTTCTAGTTCTCAACAACAAGACACCCCCAAGTTGGGGCTATGAAACCATAAGAGATGGATGTCCCTAAGGCTGGCTAATGTCCCCCTTTCAACAGTTAAACTCTCAGCTAATTCTAGTCCACCAGCACACTTCCTATGAATCTGCAGAACCTAAGGAATGGAATCCCCCTTCACTGCTCACAGTCCCTCAATCATTTCCACTCCCCTCCAGGGCTTACAACATAGGTTGGACATGAGTTCTACTTGCCGGGACTTCATGAATTCTACAGCTGCAATACAAATTCGCCCAACATCCAAAACACCTGCTTCTTTGTCAAATTCCAAGCAACTCGTCACTCCCGAGCATAAATCCCCTTTATCCATGAAATTACATCTCCAATCAGTAGCCAAACATGTCCAAAAAAATTGCCTTCAAGCTCCCACAGTCAAAACTCCATTGATGGCCAAAAAATTCCATGTAAAAACAACTCTCTATGCAAAAACGTGAATGTGCAAAATATGGTCTCCTACCATACAAATTTCCTCTCTTTCTCTTGCTTGTGTGACTTTCAATCTTCCCCAAGTTGATTCTAATCAACCACCATGCTCTCAGTAACCATGGGAAGTGACTCTCACACCAACCTCTTCCATGAATTTAATGATTGGGCTCTAGAACACTCAACAACTAATGGAAGGTTCATGGCAAGGATAATTTAGAGAAAAATAGGAAATGGTTTTTGGTTCTATAGA
>ML787585.1:175844-205392 GCA_009831015.1 Picea engelmannii | reverse complement strand
AATATCCATATGTGTCCATCTACAGCTAGCAGTACATTTTACTCATTATATTCAATTTACATCATTTACAACATACACAACTTGGCTCTCGACCATATATGACATCTCAAAATATATATATCGCTAGTTTGGGGTTTGAAAACAGGGATGTTACACTTCCTGTACCCATACTATCACCTCGATCCATTATTCAAAGCTTAGAAGCTATAGAAGAACACCGCTGAAGTGTTAGATGAGCTTTCATATCTTTCATCTTGGTCAAAATAGGTAATTGGTCACACTTAAAGAGGACATATGCATACCCACTTTGAAATAAATGACTAATGTTATTTCTAAGAATCACATGGAGTATTTCATGGCATTGTGCATAGGAAGGTAGCTCATCTATAATAAGGTATCTACAAGCACATCTCACAAACATGTGTCATCCCTCATGCCTTTAAAGGAAGACTGAAATTCCCCATCCACCTCCCTCTAAAGTGAAAGAAAGAGGGACTTAAAGGTAGAGGCTTGTGAAAGGAATTTCATATCATGTGGGACATGCAAGTGTCTCCACTTGGGATATGGATGCTCGTTGGCAGAGGAGAAGGGCCTGTGATGTTGGGGTGGCTCCATGGGGGCTATGGACGCTCACTTGTAGTGGGGAAACACTAGAGATATGTAATAATTGACCTTTATTTTCAACAGTCCTGATGCATGACTACCTTGTGACAATGCTCTTGCCCCTAGGATAGCTACGCCCAGTAGAATACATCTATATTTAACATGATATGGAATGTGACCATGAATATATTATGACCAAGTATACATATTTAATCATCTTATCACAAACTTCAAGTTCAATGGGACCTACTGAGACTGGTTTTGGTACTATTTGAAGTGAAACTCGTGATTTTCAGAACTAGTTTTGTCTTGGTAACACTTGATGTAGAGATTCATGAATCTATCTAGCGTGTCGCCAATTGTTGTGCCAACAACAAAACCCTCCCTTGATTTCTTTACTTTGACTCTGAAGCTATTTATTCTAAGTAAATAATTCGAGCCCTCCTCTTGAATTTATTTCCACTATAAACTTTTGAAACTCTTTCTTGTAAATTTTTGGAACTTAAAATTCATTTCTCTTCTCTCCAAACCTGATCATTTGAGAAAAAGTGAATATTCCACTCATCCACCAATACATAGTGTATTGGGGAGTAATCTCCTTTTCTCTTTGATACACCAACTAGGAATTTTATTAGGTCATGGATACAATGTATATCGACGAGAGATTCATATCTTGGTTCGACACCATATTATTGTGAAATCCCTCTAAATTTCTTTGACCCTTAGAAAAATTTCATTTCTTCCTTGTTTTGTGATGTAGGAGCATCACTGTCATCATTTAATGATGAGAGGTGGAAGATGACTCAACATCTAGCACAACACATTTTAATTGGTTTGGATCCCAAGGAGGGAGCATCACTTTAATTTTGAGACCTTTGTAATTAAAGATCCCATGAGATCTTCAAGATAGAGCCATTGTATATGCTCCAAGAGATTATAACTACCTTTAATGCATGTAGGATTGTACATATTTTGAGCACTGACTCATATATAAGGTTTTAAATGTTCATTTACTATAATAAGCTTAGTAGTAGGATTCTTTTAATTATGATGTGAAAGCACTAGAATAGTCTGGAGGGAAGGCTCGAGAAGCCCCCTGATGTATAAATAAATGTAATATATGCCCAGAAGAGGTTGTTTAATGTTGATGCGCATGTTGCTAAAGGTTGTTGAGACTCTTGTAAATTATTGTTGAATACAAAAGAAGAGAATTGCTTTCAGTTTCTGAGACTATGAATTTGTTTATCTCTGAATAACTGGATAAATTTTATGTTGTTATCTTTGTGTTTGTGTGTGTGTGTATATAAATGGTTGGTTGAATGAGTTCTAAATGCTATTATAAGTTTCAATTGTTTCTCTTTTGAAATATCAGTGCAAGGAGTGTAGAGTGCCAACGCAAGGAGTGCGGAGGCCGAACCATTTGCAGGTTCAGAAGCTCATGAGAGATAGTGTAAGTTTACACAGGGAAAGCACAAGGAGTGCGTCTACACTCACAGTAGTGTAAAATCTCAAAGGGGATATTGATTGTAAAGAGTGCACAGAGCCAACACTTCGTTAAGTGTTGATAAATCTCAGGAGAGATAGTGCAAGGAGTGCGCAGGTGAGTTTTTCAAAGTCCCAAGCTTAGGAGAGAAGCATAAAGTGTGTGCCAGAGTTCGAGTTATCCAAGTGACGAAGCTCAAGGAGGGATACAAAGAGTAAGCCCCCAAGGGGAGGAATCCCTTTGATTTTAAGGTCAAGTGGACGAGATCCATTAGGAAGAAGTCAGAATCCCTTAGAGCTGTTGGATCAAAGAGAAGGAGCACGATTGTTAATCCCCAAGTCCTTTGGACTTCGCTTCTTCGACAAATTTAAGTTGTTTGTTGCAAGTGAGCCCTGAAGCTCCGAAGTCATGGAGTGAATCTACACCATAGATCAGTGGTTGAGTGTGAGTCGTTGGCTCCCTGAGTGGTTCAATGATTTGACACTCCGAAAAAATTTAGTCTTTGTTGGGCGGGTGGAGAATTTTCCGAAGTCTCGAAGTCCAGAGATAATCCCAACCATCATTTTTACGGGTAAACATGGACTGCATATTTTTTATTTGTTCAGAATTCGACTATTCATAAGTTTTTGGGTGACAATTTCTTTGGCGTAGAAAAATCCCAAAGCCCCGGATCCCATAGTGAATCTAGACCGTGGATCTAGAAAAGATTGTGGATCATTGATCCCTGAACTTTTCGAGAGTTCGATGGTTCTACTATTCAAGAGAAGTTTGTTGGTTGAGTTTGGAGCAGAGAAAAGTATCGATGTTCTGGAGCACTGGAGTAAACACTTCCAAATTAGGCCCGAGGTCATGTACACTACTCCGCTAGAGAAAGAGGACCCTCAAAAATACTAACTTTCAAACTGTGAATACAAAAGAAAAGGAATGTGGTAAGAGTTTAAAGGTTCTATGAGGACCCACGAGCCACTTCGACTCCTGTGTAGTTCGATCCTAGACAGGGAGGTCGCACAGGCCCATAGGAGTTTTGCATCAAATGGTATCAGAGAAGAAATAATATCTTTGTGTGTAAGGAATATATTGAAGTCATGCCGCCAAGAAGATGCAGAGAGAGACCTGTATTCAATGAATCTACAGAGGAGGAAATGAGACAACTTCGTGCAAGGCTGGACACCATGGAAATAACAAAAGGGAGAGCACCAGAGGCTAGAGATGTTAGTGATGTTGAAAGTGAAAATCTAGAAGAAGAAGAAGTTGCAGAGGAACAAGTAGCAGGGGAGTGATTGCTGAGAGATGTTGTCAAGATGGGAACCAGAGAAAAGATGGAAGTTTCGATGTACGAAGGTAATTTTAATGTAGAAGAATTGCTTGACTGGATAAGTGCTTTAGATAAGTACTTTCATTATGAGGAGATTGATGATGAGAAGAAAGTAAAGCATGTGGTGACCAGGTTGAAGGGACATGCAAATTTATGGTGGGACGAGTTGCTAGATGACAAAAGGAGAAAAGGTAAGACCAAGATTAAGAGCTGGGAAATAATGGTAGCTAAGCTCAAGGATAAATTCATACCCAAGGATTATACGCTGAATATGTTTAGGAGGTTGCAAAATCTAAGACATAAATGTTTGTTGGTGAAGGAGTATACTGAAGAATTTTATAAGTTAAATATAAGAGCAGGACATAGGGAAAATGATGAAGAGAAACTTGCTAGATATATTAATGGATTGAGGTATGAAATCTAGGATGATATTAATATGATAATGATGAGAAATGTAGAGGATTATTATCAAGTAGCCTTGAAGGAAGAAGAAAAATTGGCAAGGAAGTAGAGTCAGAGGAACATGGGAAAGAGTCCTAACAGAGGAAAATGAACCACCCAAGAGAAGTTCCAGAAATCAAGGGGAGAAGATGGAGGATCTAATAGTTAGATATATAGAGGAGGATACTCTAGAGGAAGAAACCCTTTTCCAAGAGGTAGAGGAAGAGGCAGAGGAGGAGAAATCAAGTTTTATGGTTGCGGGAAAACAAGGCACGTGTCTTGGGAATGTCCTGAAAATAAGAATGTAGGAGTTAGAGAAGATTACATTTCTGAGGTGCAACAGAGGAATGTGGAGGTAGAGATAAAAGCAAAAGTAGATGAAGAAGGAAGATCGCTCATGATGAGGAAATCTCTTGTGAAACCAGAAAATGAGGTACGAGAACCAGTCCATAGAAATAATTTATTCAGAAATGATTGCAAGACCAAACACAGAGTATGCAAGGTGATCATAAATAGTGGGAGCACTGACAATTTAATATCCATGGAGATGGTGGAAGAGCTAAAGTTGGAGACGACATCACATCCGAGTCCGTACAGGGTGTCTTGGTTGCAAAAAGGACGTCGGGTTATGGTAAGTAGACAGTGTAAAATTGAGTTTAAAATTGGTAGTTATAAGGATGAATTTTTGTGTGATGTCATACCTATGGATGTTTGTCATGTTCTGTTGGGGAGGCCTTGGAAATATGGCAGGAATGTCATACATGATGGGAGAAATAATACTTATACCCTTGAGAAAAATGGGCGTAAACATATGTTGTTACCATTAGAAAATAAGGGATTCAAAGAGGAGGCTAGTCCTAGTATACTTCTCATGAGTGGGAAGGAGATATTGAAAGAAGTCAAGAAAGATCAGGAAATGCAGTTCGTTGTTATAGGTAATCTGAGAGTCATCCTTACAAATAATTCTATGAATTATTTTCTTTTGGAATTTCAAGAGTTATTGGATGAGTTCATTGACATTGTTGTGGATGAGTTGTCTAATACTTTACCACCCATCAAGAGTATTAATCACCATATTGACCTTATTCCAGGAGCAAGTTTGCCAAAAAAAGAAGCATACATATTAACCCCTCAGGAGAATGAAGAGGTCAAGGAACAAGTCCAAGAGTTGTTGGACAAAGGACTGATCAGAGAAATCTTGAGTCTGTGTGCAGTACCAATTGTGTTGAGTCCAAAGAAAGATGGAGGTTGGAGAATGTGCACAGATTCTAGATCCATCAACAAGATAACCATATGGTATAGATTTCCTTTACCCAGAATGGATGATTTGATGGATTGTTTAAGTGGAGATAGTTATTTTTCCAAGATAGACTTGAAAAGCGGTTATCATTAGATAAGAATGAGAGAAGGAGATGAATGGAAGACAACATTCAAAACAAATGGAGGGTTGTATGAGTGGCCTTTTATGCTATTTGGCTTAACAAATGCTCCAAGTACATTCATGAGGTTAATGAATGAAGTGCTCAAGGATTTTATTGGGATGTTTTTGATTGTTTATTTAGATGATATTCTAGTTTTCAGCAAGACCGAGGAGGAACATTTAAGACACTTGAAGCTAGTGTTGAGGAGATTGCAACAAGAAAAACTATTGATAAATTTGAATAAATGTTCTTTTATGAAGACTGAACTTGTGAATTTGGGATTTGTAATCTCTTCAAATGAATTGAATATGGATCCAGAAAAGGCGAGGGCTATAAAAGAGTGGCCTTCTCCAAAAGTGTGTTTGAAGTAAGAAGTTTTCATGGGTTAGCAAGATTTTACATGAAATTCATTATGAATTTTAGCAGTATTTGTGCACCCATACTGGATATTATAAAGAAGGAACATGGATCTTTTGACTGGACAAAAGAAGCCAAGAAAATATTTAGAGGTCTAAAAGAAAAGATAACAGAACAACTTATCTTAATTTTGCCATACTTTAGGAAGACTTTCCAAGTCAAACGTGATGCAAGTGGAGTGGCCATCAGTGCAGTTTTAAGTCAAGATGAGAATCATGTTGCTTATTTAAGTGAGAATATGAATGATTCTAAGAGGAAATATTCAACATATGACAAGGAATTTTATGCTATAATTAAAGATTTGAAAAAATGGAGACATTATCTTATACCAAAGGAGTTTATTTTGTATACTAACAATCATGCTTTGCAGTTCATAACGATACAAGAGAAATTGAACCAGAGAGATGACAAATGGGTAGAATTCATGCAAAATTTTACTTTTGTCATTAAGCATATTAGCGAGAGTACTAAGAAATTTGTAAATTCTTTGAGCATGGGATGTTTAATGTTGTAGGAATTCCAAGTGGATACTTTGGGATTTGAACACCTCAAGGAGATATACTAGGAAGACCCAGATTTCAAGGAAGCTTATGAAGCTTGAAGGGATAGAAACCAATGGATGGAGTATATGTTCCAAGAAGGATTGTTATTTAAAGGAATCCAATTGTGTATCCCAAAATGCTCAATGAGGGACAATTTGCTGAAGGAAAAACATAGTGGAGGATTGGATGGAAATTTTGTCCATGACAAAACATATGCATACGCATAGTTAAGTTATTCATACTATTGGCTAGACATGAGGTCTAATGTGAAGAAGTTTGTGAACAAATGTAGAATTTTCCAATATGCTAAAGGAAGGTAGCATAACATAGGATTGTATCAATCATTGCCTATTACAAACAAGCTATGGGATGTTATAAGTATGGATTTTATTCTGGGATTTCCAAGAACACAGAGGGGAAATGATTCAATATTTGTGGTGGTTGACAGCTTTTAAAAAATGGCATATTTTATACCATGTCACAAAACAAGTGATGTTACTCACATAGAAAATCTGTTTTTCAAAGAGATTGTGAGATTGCATGGGTTACCCAGGAGTATAGTCTTAGACAGAGACACAAAATTTGTGGGACACTTTTGGAGGAATTTGTGGAAGAAGTTGGTGAAAAATTTGTCTTTTAGTTCAACGTATCACCCTCAGACATATGGACAGACTGAGGTAGTGAATATAAGCTTAGGAAATCTGCTAAGAAGTTTGGTAACTAAACATAGTAGTTAGTGTGATCAAATTCTTCCTCAAGCAAAGTTTTCATATAATGACTCACCAAACAGGATTACTGGTAAGATCCCATTCCAGATAGTTTATGGAATGCACCCCAGAGGAATTTTAGAATTGAGAGATTTAGGACAAGCTGAATTTCAGAGTTCATGAGGAGAGGATTTCGCTGCAGAAATACATCAATTGCACGATCAAATCAAAGGAAAACTACAAGAGAGAAAACATAGATATAAGAACAGAATAGACCAAAGAAGAAATGAGGTGAATTTTGAGGTTGGATACCAAGTCTTGGCACACTCGAGGAAGGAAATATTTCCAAGAGGGAAATATAATAAACTGAAGATGAAGAAGATAAGACCTTGTAAAATCCTCAAAAAATTTGTTGCAAATGCTTATGAGATTGAACTGCCAAAGGGCGTTGGAATTTCACCAATATTTAGCGTAGCAGACTTATACCCTTACAAGATGGATGACACAGAAGGGATATATGATCAAGAGGAGATTTAGTGGAAGCGAAATATTCCCATAGTAGAGAAGCCTCAAATAGAAAATATTTTATATCAGAGAATTGCTAAGAGAACCAGGAGAAAAATTATTATGAATATTTGGTTAAATGGAAGAATTATCCAACATAAGATTCCAGTTGGATAACTGAAGAAGAAATCCAAAATCATGGAGAGGAAGTGGAGGAGATCATGGACAAGAGTCCATGAATATTTTTGTCTAGAGGAGTATGATGCAGGAGCATCGCCATAATCATTTAATGAGGAGAGGTGGAAGATGACTCAACATCCATCACAACCCATTTTAACTGATTTGGATCCCAAGGAGGGAGTGTCACTTTAATTTTGAGACTTTTCCCATGAGATCTTCAAGCTAGAGCCATATCCAGGAGATTGCAATTTCCTTTAATGCTTGTAGGATTGTACAGATTTTGAGCGTCGACTCACATATAATATTGTAAATGTTCATTTACTATTTTTAATTATGATGTGAAAGCACTAGAATAGTTTGGAGGGAAGGATCAATAATCCCCTTCATA
Organism: Picea engelmannii; assembly: GCA_009831015.1. NCBI lineage: Eukaryota > Viridiplantae > Streptophyta > Pinopsida > Pinales > Pinaceae > Picea > Picea engelmannii. The sequence goes on along the minus strand of ML787585.1, from coordinate 197,391 downwards.
TATAAATAAATGTAATCTATGCCTAGAAGAGTCTGTTAAAAGTTGTTGCAGCTGCTGCTGAAGGTTATCGATACTCTTGTAAATTATTGTTGAAGAAATATAGAAGAGAATTTCTTTCAATTTATGAGACTGTGAATTTGTTTATCTCTAAGCAACTAGATAAATGTTATGTTGTTATCTTTGTGTTTGTGTGTGTATATCTAAATAGTTGGTTGAATTATTTCTAAATGCTATTATAAGTTTCAATTGTTTCTCTTATGAAATATCAGTGCAAGGAGTGCACAGTGCCAACGCAAGGAGTGTGGAGGAAGAACCATTTACAGGCTCAGAAGCTCAGTAGAGATAGTGTAAGTTTACACAAGGAGTGTGCCTACACTCATAGTAGTGTAAAAGCTCAGATGGGAGATGAAGTTTGAAGAGTGGATAGAGCCAACACTTCGTTAAGTGTTGATAAAACTCAAGAGAGATAGTGCAAGGAGTGCATAGGTGACTTTTTCAAAGTCCTAAGCTCAGGAGAGTTGTGCCAGAGTTTGAGTCATCCAAGCGATGAAGCTTGAGGGATAGTGAGAGTAAGTTCCCAAGAGGAGGAATCCCTTTGATTTTAGGGTAGAGTGGATGAGATCCATTCGAAAGAAGTTGGAATCACTCACAACCATTGGATCAAAGAAAAGGAGTGTGGTTTTTGTTATAGCAAGATTTGCCTCACCCCATGCAACTTGCTCATAAGGCCTTTTCCATTTCCTTATGCAGACTTGAAGTCCCTTTTTGAAGTTCCCAGAGATAAAAATTATATTTTTCCACATATATGTGACCTAACAACTATACAACATGCGTATACGTAGGTTGCACCATTACAACCCGCATACATTAGGTTTTGTACTCAAAATTAAAAAAATGGTGTCAGGTTTCCATGTCACGTCACGAGATCCATGATCCTTGACCTTCCATATACTTGAAACATTCCTACTCGGCCCTTCAGTTCCATTTGAAGGCTATAAATGGGCCATATCCAAGTTGTGGAAGAGAAGAGAAGAATTCAACTTTGAGAGAAAAGTTACTCTAGAGAAATTATTCACTTCATATTGAGTCTGCATCCCTTTGTCCTTTTAAGTCTGAACACATTGTTCAACCCCCAAGATCTTCCCTATTTAATGGAGAACCTCATTGTCTCTCTTATATGAGCTTGCCTTTGGTGGAGGATTGAAGTGGTTGAGGCCCAACTGGAAGGGACTTAGTTTCTCCGATCCGAATGTGCCGACACATAAGCTTGTCATTCATTCACTTCTGTTGATTACATTTTAATAGAAATAATATTTTCTTGTCCAATCAATGTCTTGAAAATATTTGAATTGTTATTCCATGGGCGTATTTGTTATGAATATTGATGGATTATGCTATTATATGTGCTAACTGTATATATTATCACCATATGCTTGCATATCTTGGTTGTTGAGGACAAGTTGTAGGTGTATTGCTTTGAGTCAAGTGCTCAATGGTGGACTTCATCGAACGTTTGGATGAGGTAGACTCTTTATCTTGTCTTGTTAGCATAATTGAGATTAGAGTTGATTTCTACAGTAATTTCCGTCTGTTGTGGTTTACCCCATGCCATAGAGTGATTTTCCTCATAACAATTGTTAATTCCCAAGTCCTTTGTACTTCACTGCTCTGACAAATTTAAGTTGTTTGTTACAAGTGAGCCCCAAAGCTCCGAAGTCACGAAGTGAATCTACACTGTATATCAGTGGGTGAGTGTTTTCCGTTGGGTCCCCGAGTGCTTTGGTGATTCAACACTCCAAGAAAATTTAGTTGTTGTCATGTGGGTGGAGAGTCTCCCGAAGTCTTGAAGTCCGAAGTTAATCCCGACCGTCAATTTGAGGGGTAAATGTGGACCGTATATTTCTGAGTTGTTAGGAATTCGAGTATTCAAAAGGTTTTGGTTGACAATTGTTTCTCCATGGAAAACTCTTGAATCCCCGGGGCCCTGAGTGAATCAAGACCATGGATGTAGAAAAGAGTGTGGACCGTTGATCCTTGAACTTTTCGAGAGTTCGACGGTTCGATTATTCAGGAGAAGTTTGTTGGTTGAGTTTGGAGCGGAGAAAAGTCCCAAAGTTCTAGAGCACTGGAGTAAACACTTCCAAATTAGGTTTGAGGTCACGTACACTACTCCATTGGAGCAAGAGGACCCTCATGAATACAAAATTTCACGCCGTGAATACATAAGAAAATGCATGTGGTAAGAGTTTAAAGGTTTTGCGAGGACCCGTGAGCCACTTCGGCTCATGTGTAGTTCGATCCTAGACCAGGAGGTCGCATAGGCCCATAGGGGGTTTGCATCATTTTTAAAGATCCTCTCCATGCCAACATATCGATAAATAATTGATACACCAATCTTATTCTTCTACATGCAAATCCTTTCTAGTCACACACTAAAGATATATGGTACCACTATAGCTCCATTGTTGGGTGCATCCCCATTGCGGGCTTCCACATATTTATTTCTTTGTTATTATTCTTTCTATTTGGCAAATCTAACGCACCACTCGACCCCTGATAAAAAATTATTGAATAACATTCGATGTATGACATAGGGTGGTGAGATAAAAACTCAATTGTTGTTGTATCTTCCCAAAATGATTAGGGGTCATTTTTAGAGCGACTAACTCTTTTTTTATTACCATTGTAGTCGGTAATGCATAACTTGTATTAGTTGGCTCTCAGGTTTACTCTCAGGTAGAAATCATGTGCTATAACTTTCCCCTTTCAGCTATAACCTTAAGTTTCTAAGCCTTTTCTGTTCAAGTAGAAACCAATGCCTTAAGGAGAAAATGGTGAACTCATTTCTTCCTAGAGATCCTATCACAATCCCTCTCAGTCCAGGGATCACTAGATATCAAAATTTTGAAATAAATGGATTCCCTTATATTCTTCATGTTTATTACTCAATTTTACATGAACTAATGACAAAACGTGTTTGTTGTGATATAATGTCCTTCTTTTAGGTTCAATCATGTCTCCAACCAAAATAAAGGTCGATAAACCTAATAAGATCCCTATTGTTGAGGTCTCATCCAATAGAGAAGAATAAGAAGTTAATATCAACACTCATGGGTTGGTTTATAATGATACACAATGTTTCATCAATATTGACACATTTTTCAAGTGGGTTGAAGTCTATCTAATGTTCAATAACCAGAATTTTCCCCAACCACTGAAGGAAGATCTCGACCTTAAAGTATATAGAGATATCAAAAGATCTAGGCTGCACAAGATAGAAACTCATGCAATAGTTTTTCCTTGTGTAGAAGCCATCTCTTAGATCATTAAGTATGCTCACATAGAGGATATGTTGATCATCAATGCATATGGTAAACTACTTGAATTTTTTTAGGCTTTGGTAATCACTGCATGTTATCATTTAGTTGAAGGGGAGTTGACATTGGATGATGAACTAGTAAAGGAGTTCCCTCACAAACCCATGAACCTCATGAAAAATTGGTGGCAACCAAATAAAAAATTCAAGACCTGGACTTTAGAAGACTACCCTACAGATTTTCTCAAATTGCCATACCAGTACATGGTGGCCATGATATGTCGACTTTATGGAGAACCGGAAGCACAAAAGTGTAAAATATCATGGGTGCCTCTCATACACTATGTCACCACTTCCATATCCTCCTTCAATTGGGTCGATATTTTGTCTTCAAAATTGGCACAAGCCATTTCAGTCACAAAGCACATGGCCCCTGGGAAATATCCTAGTTTTCACATGGACTCATATCTATTAGATATGATGTGCTTGGTTCATGCATACTCAGAGATGAGTTTGAGAGGGAAACCAACTGAACTTCCCATTCATGTCTATTGAAAGGTTCTTTGGGAGAATAAATATCGTACCAAGTATTAGAATATTTGTGAAAAGTTCTCGATTCCCCTATTTTAGCTACTATTCTTCTCACTTGCACCCTTCATACAAGAAAAAGCTTAGACCATTGTAGGAATAATTGGAGATTGGAATGTACTCAAATACGACACATATATGATATGCTACAGTGCCATGAAATCCTCACACCTTCTTCCTAAATTTGTCTTGACATATTTGCATTGCAAGAAATAGCTTACCGGAGTCTGGAACATGGGGTAGGTGTGGCTCTGAATAGGGACAAGAAACTAATCTGGTTGCCTCTTCCACTCTGGGTTGGTTCCTACTCTTTCAAGGATATTAATGAAGTCCAGGAGGAAATGGACACCTTGAACTATTTCCTCTTCGGCGAGGAGAGGTTTCACCATCATGAACCTCAGAAGGTCATCAATACACACTACCACAGTTACGAGTATAGGCGGAGCTATGAATAATAAGTGTAAGAGGATGAAGAAATCCACCAAAGGGTGAGGAACTATGACAATGTAATTTTTAGGAGAGGGAACAACTCCCATCATAGAGGTAGAGTAAAAGATGAACTGAAATCTAGAGTCGCAGAGGAGGAGAGAAAAAGGAAGTCAAGAGAAGAAAACAAACTAAAATACGAGGTTGAATAAAAGAAGAAAGAGGATGTGACAACAAAAATGGAAGAGCAGAAGAAGAAAGAATAATAGGAACAAAAGATGAAAGAATAAGGATCAACAACAACATAAGCAAAGAGGAAGAAATAAGAAGAAGAAGTTTCAACTCAACAAGAAGCACAAAATAGAAGAGAAGAAGAAGAGATGCAGAGAAAACTTATAGAGGAGAAAAGTTCAGATCCTATTGATACTGACATCCCAGGATCATCATCTGATACCCCCATCATCGAAGGCTATTTCTCGTTCGGAGAGTTTGGGCTGGGGGATTACATTGTTAGGAAATTAAAATGCGAGAGAATAAAAATAACTAGAGCATAGGAACATGCACACATAAATCACACTACATTTATCCTAGAAAACTCTTATGGGAAAAACCAACCAACAATAGATCTATTATTCCCCTTGACCAAATCTGTCCAAGTCACCCAACCTCCTAGCCCCGACCAAGTGAGCCTTCACGGATCAACTCTTGGCAAATCACAATGGAGTCTTCTGAGTATATTTAAAGACTTCATTATATGAAATCCACAGGATATAAAACCATGGGCTACCAAAACCATGTGCTTGAAACCACCATTGTTGACCTAAAAACTTTGACTCTTTCACTGAGTCAATTTTAACCTAACATTACCCACTTTAAACTTGTCTTGGGGTTTCCCATGACCAAATATGGCCAAGCCTCCCTTAAATTCATGGTATTTGGGAATCCTGCATGCTCCCCATATCACCTAGGTCTATGTCTAGACTTTATCGGTGAAACTTCAAACCTGGGGTACACATGTCTAACCAAGTCTTACAGTCATATGCTCATTTACATTTTTTTTTGGCTAGTTTGTTCGTGACCTATGGGACTAGCCTGTGGCTGAGAATTCGTGACTCAGGGGCATCTAAGCCATCAAAATCACCCGGGGATTGCACCCGATTTGAGCCACACCAACCCTTAACATGGCTGTATTTTTTGTCCCTGTAGGATTAGAATCGATGATTTAACATCATGGAGTGCCTTAAAAACACACACCGTCACCAACTGTCCAACACCTCGGGGACATATGCCCATTTACATTCAACTCCAATAAAATTTTAATTTTTTTTTTCATTGTTGTTATCCCAACACTTATGCCTCCATCCTCTTGCCTTGCATTATCATCATCATCCAAATCATGGACTTTAGCATTTTTGCAGTTATCTTCTTGGTATATTCAGGCTTTTGCATGATGTCCATTCATGCATATTGTAGAGCATAAACAATGCATGCTGCTTCAACCCTGTTCTCCCATGCATCGAGGAGCACATCCATCCTCTTTTCCACACCGAGAAATTTTCATTCTTCTACTTGACCTTTATGGCCCATGCACCTATCTCCCATGGCTTCACCATCCAAACTCTCCCTTTGAGCTAGTTTATTAACCAAAAACACCTTAGGCTCTGATACCATTTGTTAGGAAGTTGAAATGTGAGAGAAATAAAAATAACAATAGCATATCAACATGCACGCATAAATCATGACACATGATTTATCCTAGAAAACCCAAACCAAGAAAACTAGCCAATAGATCTATTATTCCCCTCGACCAAACTCAATCAATCCAACCAACCTCCTAGCCCCGATGAAGTGAGCCTTCATGGCTCAACTCTTGCCATGATACAATGGTGTATCCTAATCCTATTTAAATGCTTCATTACATGCAATCCATGGGATCTAAAACTAGGGGATACCAAAACCATGTGCTTGAAACCACCATTGTTGACCTAACAACTTTGACCTTTTCACCGAGTCAACTTTAAACTAACATACACATCATTAAATGCCCAAAAGGTAGCCATCATCGACTCCTTTAGATTTGACAAGGAGTCAGGAAAGATTATCCAACAAAAAATCAGAAAACTACCAATGGCTAGAGTAGCCCCATTATCATTAATGACAAAAAACTGTAGTAGAAAATATTAAAGATGACCCTCTGTATATTGCTTCAGTCAGCGCGACCTTCATGAAAGCATAAAAATCAAACTTAAGGAACATGATGCAAGAATTAGAGGGGTATAAAGAAAGAATAAGGACCATGGAGGAAGAAGTGCAGTATTACAAAGGTGAGCAAACCCACATCCACGAGTTCAAAACATGTATTGAAGCAGTAATAAGAGAACTCCACAATCTGGCTAAGGAAATGTATGCTAGTTTGCAAAGCTTCCAGAAAAAGGATGTTCAAATCATGGTGTAATTAGACAAGCCTCAAACCAAGAATATGTAATTCATCGGAATCAAAGTAGGCCAGGCAAGTTGAAGGAATGGTAGCATACAATCCAAATCCCCCAGAGGACTTACCATGGATGACTGACTGGGAAGGTGAGCTAAACTATGTTGCCCTCACTAACTGTCGAAAAGAAGGGTAACATATAGAAAAGGAGTTGAAAAATTCACTTGTGATATGCACTAAACTTCACAAAGCGACCATCATCCTAACTATAGAAATTCATCTGCCTTGAATTGGAGATTTTGGCCAATTAAAATCATATGAACAAGTTTACGTAGAGTTAGAAGAGGATACACAAGCTAGGGAAATGGCTATCAAGACCCCACTCAGAATAATTATCACCTTGATAGATGATCTTCTCATAAGGCCAACCAGAGCTCAAAATATGATCCAAGATTTCATGGTTAATTTGAGAAGGGGCATGAATACCCTTTCCCAAAACTCAACATCTCACAAGGTTTCCCTAGAGTCCCTATTGTATCGCACAATAATTTCTATTCCAAGATATCATGAAGCATGGGTTGCCTAAATTAGGGATAAATACAAAGGAAAAGCATAGAATAAAATTCAAATTTGTATATGTCATGATTTATTTTTGTCTTTGTATAAATTACAAGGAAACATAGATAATGAAAATGAAGATTCTTGCAACCATTGGTTGTGAATTCAAGAAGTCACGGGAATTAGTTACCAAGCTGAGGTATATAAACAAAAGAGAACCCATTTTGAAGGGACTCTTCAACTCTGTAATTTTCTGAGAACTATTTTTTTTAAAGTAATAGTTAGAATCCCTCAGGGCCATTTTGACAAAGAGAAATGTAATTTTTTTTGAAAGCTATTTTGTTGTGAACTATTTCCAACTAATTTCTAGCTAGTATGAAATGCCATAAGATTACATTTTCCATGAATAGACATTTATTACATGAATGAATGTCCTTTTACATTGTGTTCTTCTCTCTTTTATTAATGTTTTGAGATAATAAATGGGTGGGTGTAAATGAGTTAATGCAATAGACTTTTATTTGCATGTATTTGTTTATGTATGTATGCACTAATAGTCTTTGTCCTTTTAATAACTATCCGAGTAAAGGATTATATGAAAGGATTGTTGGCATCCATATCCATTTATTTGTTAGATTTACTGCTCCTATCTATGATATGATATAGTAGATTCATTTCTTTTTCATCTAGCATAGTTTTCATCTGCATACATTTGCATTCCCTTATCCCATCAACCATTCATTCAACCCTCACACTAGTAATGGAAGCTAGGCTAGAATTTGGATGGGAATCTTATTCCAAATGGTGTGAAGTCTAATTGGGACCTCATACCAGGGAGATCCCTTGTTTGTTGAAGGGCACTCTATTCGCGTCAACAACCCACATAGCTAGGATCTAATGCCCAAAGCGTGGACCTAGTAAACTCTAGTACACCTAGTCACTTGGTTGGTTGACCCCTCACCTTGGTTGTCTCCACACTAGTTCACAACCTTAAAGGTTGGCTTATCCATTCGACAAGTTGGGTTTACTAGAAACCACAAGGTTCCAACAAGGATAAGGATAAATGGATCATTCTCCTTCAATGTTTTCTTACAAGTAGAGTAATTTTTTCTTCTGATCAATTGTGTTGGCTAAAGAGGAAATGAAAATCAAAGGAATGACAATATAAAAGAGGAATACAACAAAAAAATAAATAATTTTTTTCTAAACAAGGTCATTTGTTACCATAATTTAGGAATTTTGTTTTCACGATCATTCTTATTTCACTCACTAGAAGGGTTGACTAACCATTTTTTAAAAACATTAAAAAAATGACACTCGTAGTGTTGGAATATGTAACAATGACTTGTGTGGTATTGTTGGAATGTATTGATTTGTAAGGTAATAATGTCCACTCTTATATAAAAGAGTTATCCCACATGCATCATGAAGTAATATACTCTTGTAAGATGAATGCAATTTCAATATTCATGAGGTAATGCAATTCGATCTGAATACACACCCACACATGTCTGATGCAATAGGCTCGAGAACCGACGCCTATGAATTCCCGTCGTAATTCTCAAACAAATGTACTTTATTTCACCCCTTAAGAATATATATATATATATATATATATATATATATATATTAGTCCTTGTTGTTAAATAAAATGGTTCAAATGCTTATAAATACAATTGTGATCCATATTCATTCAAATATTGTGGTAAGTGTGAGATCAACCAATCATCCACCATACGTGTAATCAAGCCCCCTAAATAAGTAAGTGAATTGAAAGGCCCGTGCTCGTTCCTGTCAATTGTAAGACCTGCATCAGATCTGAGATGAGAAGAGACTCCGAGTGATTTGAATATGTTGTGTCTGGATCTACACCAACTGTCCACGGGAGGTAGAGAACATACCACATGTGTAACACTCGTTCAACTAGGGATATACACTTGCAACATAATCAATTCAACTTCAGAAATATTTTAAAGGAGATCCAGACTTGCCGAAATACTCAACACAAATCTCAACACACTCATGACCTCCTTAGTGTATGGAACAAAATGCGGGGTCTCTGACATTTCTTGAGCAAATCCAAAATGTTGTGATGTTATTCCTGTTGGCTCCCACTTACATGATGAGAGGAGGATTCCCTTCTCCATGCATGGTTATTCTCCTTACATGGATTTGAGGCGATCTGCATGAATTTGAGGTGATATGCAATGATCTGGATCTACAATCAATGAATCTTCCCTCAATGTTTTGCACCATACATCAATTCACCCTGCAATTTGTCCTGCAATCTATCCATCATTATCTAGTTCTCCCAACAACCTACAAATCTACCAACAATCTACAATATACAATCCATGATCTACAATCCACAATCAACAATCCGTGATCTACATTATATGAAATCAACGCGTGAATGAGATGATAAGCATGCCTCTTCTCATCCTTTTGTTTCTAGCATATCCACATCATCAATAGTTTTCTCAACAAATATGTCCTTTTGCCCTCCATTCAATGTAATTATCGTGGAAATTTCTCAACGAACAACCTTCACATCACAACTTCCCTATGCACTCTTCTCTAAAGCATCATCTCCTTCAATAAGCTTTCCTTCTGCCAAAAACTACTTAGCATGAGAAATGACTAATTCAATACCCTCATAATATAGCCCATCTTCTTTGACATTCACAACATAATCAAAATGAGTCAGGGCACGAGTCAAAATGCCTCCACCACGAGATGGAATAAGGCAAGTTCTCTTAATATCCCCTTTAGGGATTCAAACTTTTTGTTCCACATGTTAAATGTTTTGGTGGTAATGTTGACATTGTCACATCTAAAAGAACATCTTTATCAATGCCTTCCATAGATGCACGAAGTACAACTATTTCTTTATCAAAAGGAACACCCTTCATTAATGCATCTTCTAGAGGAAATGTTCCCAAAGCAAGCTTGTGAAAAGAGTAACTTTGACGAGCCTCATTTGAATGAGCATATTAATCCATGTGCATGGAATTAGCATGGAATTAATATGAAGGTTGGCATTTGTACGTACTAGATTAAAAAAAGAGAGGATATGGGACACCAAGATTCAAGGTATCGACTTAATTGCACATGCAACTCAATATTGAAAATATATTTCTTTATTGTCAACACTATCCAAATTTATATTCAAAAATTGAATACATGATTTCCTAATTGTGCATAAAGTGCTTCTTATGCACAAATACAGTTTTGATTTGATGTTAAAAGGACATATTTGGTGTTGGAGATATAAGTTCATTCCTCAAAATTAAAGTGATAAGTTTTTTCTCCATGGTTATGAGGAACGTAATATACAAAAGGTACAACGACATAGTCAAAACTTGTAAAAGTTACTATTGTGACTTAATTTTTTTTTTATTTTTTTTGGGTTTCTTATCCTAAACTTGTCATGAAATCAGAATAAGGAGGTTTAGGACCATTGTGTGATGGTCGATATTTTTATGGAGGCTTCTGTTGTTGTCTAGTTTTAGTTTTGACACTTGCAATTTTATCATTTAACCATACACACACAGAGTACACAACAATTTAATGAAATTCAAGCACTTAAAATAAAACACATGTGATCAAACTCCTTCAAAGCATTCTCAAGACATTTAAGTTGTCAATCAAATAAAAAATCAATTAATAATGGAAAAATCAATCTAATAATCAAAGGAGAAGTTTATGATTCGAAGCATATAACAAGCATCAAAATTTGAAGATCATTTGCTACTTGCAATAGTTATTTTTTGTAAGTATCAAACTTAAGCTGAATTGTACTTACAATAGTTCCTTTTGTAAGTTTCTAATTAAATCAAAGTTGAATTGAATTTGTAATTTTTGGGTGCATTCTCGATTGAACCTAACACATGTTTGAGTCATTGTAAGTCAAAATTTGACAAGGTTGAGTGGTTAAAATTCAAATCATTGTTATACTTCGAGGTGCATTTTTTGTGGTAATCGACATCCTCGACTTCCTGTAAGAAAAAATCAAGCGAGCACGAAGTGCAAGTGTGTAAGTTCAAGTGAACAAATTCAAGCGAGTTCAAGAGTTCAAGCGGACATGAAGTGCAAGTGAATGAGTTCAAATGGAGTGAAATAAAGAATTATTAGAGTTACAAAACACTCTAATAATCACTACTGAAGACAACATCGTGATATTGAACAAAGCAACTATTCAATATGTTCTAACTTGTTTGCAAATGACAAAAGCCAAAGTATAACTACTTCAAATTTATACTCGAGTTCTTCAAGATGAAATTCAACAAAAGAATCTTTAGTGTTCTGAACTAGTCCTTGTTCGAAATAATCCTCTGTTTGATGATGATAATGATGATTCAAATCAATAGTGCACTTAAGAGCACCTTAGAAAGACAACTCCAAATCCAAATGAAGATGAAGTTGTTCAAGTTTAACATTCTCTTTCCAAGCCAATCATCAGACCTTGGGAAGAAATCAAGAATAATAAGCATAGAACATGACTTGAATATGACAAGGAAGTTATCTTTCATATTCTCGATTATTCTAGATGAATCCACTTCATAAGTGTATGATTCCTTCAAGAAGTTCCAATTTCACTTGTTCAACTTCAACTTCAACATGAAAAATGCCAACATTGCAATCGAGTTGATCATATGAAGAGTCAGTGTTATGATCTCCATCCTCAGAAACATTATGGCAAGAAAAATCATCCATCAGACAAATGTTCCAAGAGAAACAAAATTGCAAGATTAAATATTCACTATGAGTGGATTTATCCTTGGCAATGGTCATCAATTGCCAAGTGATTTTTTATGTCTTACCGAAGAATTCAATCTCGAGTAAATATGAATCTTGCAATTGATAGTGAAACTCTCATGCACCTTAAGGGGGGAATTTAAAAAATCAAGTGAAGATGGTTTCTGAAACCACTTGGTATCTCCTTTCAGTTAATAAATGGGCGAATTGATGATGGAATTGAAGATGGTTGTCAGATTGAAAGTTTCAAAAACAAATATGCCAGATGGGAAACTGTAGTCTGTAGATGGCAGACTTTGGAATAATTGTGGTTTAATGACTTAAATTGAATCATACACATGATATAGGATTGGGATGTTGATTTTGAGAGAAATGATGTGGAAATTTTTGTTCACCTAAATGGTCATTCGACCTAGCAGAGGACAATTGGGTCTTTCTACATTATAGCTTGGCATTTGATTGATTTAGGAATTTTTAGGGATGTGTCAGACTTGCAACTGATTCAATTCTCTTGATTTTCTCTAATCATATTGGAGTTCAGATCAGTGAACAAATTACATGAATTCTGGCTCACATGATTACATAGTGAGATTTTCCATAGTTTTCAACATCCATATTTGGCGATTTTTCAAGCAGTTCTTCATTGAGGCTCAACTTAGGAGTTTCAACATGAAGACTTAGATATGATACCACTTTATGCTGCATTTTTGGTATTATTGTTTGGCCTTATGATTGAGCAGGGGCGATTTTATCTTCTTACTCGTATACAATCATGAATTCCTAGTATACCACCTTTGTATTTCTCATTCTAGGATATATTTTTTATCCTAAGTGTGTTTCTAGATTCCTACTTTGCCTCCTCCTACCTTATCTCCTGATGAGGTGTCGATGTGAGAGAAATTAAGGAGGTTTCATTATTGTATTATATATTTGTATCATCAAAATGAATACAATGAGATAGTCGTGAGAGAATATGGCTCGGTGCATTTTTTGTCAAACTTCTTGTCCTAATCTTGTGTGCTCTTTTTTTTTCAATAACGAGTCATGAGGCTTTAAAGCCTGAGCTCTACAAGGATGCAATGGAATTGTTTTTTATAATAAGTGTTTTTTTACATTTTTTGTAATAAACATAATGACATGTCAATTGGATTTAGGGTGGGTGGTTAAGAGGAGAAATCATTATCTTCTCCACCCATTGTTGTTTTTGATAATTAATTTGATAAAATATCAATTTTATTGTTAAATATGTTTTATTAAAGTATGGGTATCTATATGAAAAATCAACATATTATTTATAGGTGAAAGTCAATATCACTGTAAAAAACAGTCAAGAATTTGTTTTCCAAGTACTATCAATTTGAGCAAGTGATGACTCATTTAAAAGATATAGGAACATACAAATCATTTTATATTCCTTTCTAAAGACACTAAATGATATGTAAACTGCCATGGATATTCCACTGGAAAATTTTGTCACAACAAATCTTATAACATTATGAAACATTAGATTATGCAATTTATTTCCTTACATCCCAAATTAATTATTACTAGTTTATTGCTCATATTTATGAAAATAATTGAATACAAAATGAAATAATAAGAAAATATACACAACATCCACATAGTTGAACATAATATGTATCCTAGGAAACCTGATATAGGCGAAAAACCAACTAGAAGGTGAGGCCTATGCTCTACTCTATTTTCTCCAGTTAAGAAAAGAAAGTACAAAGAAATGGACACTCACCACGAAGTTTCCTTTGACACTATGGCATGAACGACTGCTATAGAATCTCCTACCTAATCTATTATTCTCTAAAAATACCACTTATAGATTCTCTACTCAACTATGGAGAAAGTATAATGCTAAATAATGGAACCCTTTCTCCTCCCAATGGACCAATATTTAACATAACCCAATAACCATATAGGGTTAGGGTTTTTTCATCCTTAACCCTCAATTAGTGATAAGGTTTTGGAATTTCTATAATATTCTTGAAAGTTCACATGTGGCTAGCCCCATATATGTGAGTAAGGGGTTTGATGTGACATTCACTTGTACCATGGTGGTAAAAAAGGTAGGTCAACTTGTAGGAGGCATAACTTCTGCATATGAGCTTTGACTAAGATGATTTTTGCACCAATGGAAATGTATAGATGTGTAGAAAAGTTTCAAGGGGCTAGAGGCTACGCTTGAAAGGTTTTGACCCCCAAAAATTTCATTCGATTCCTCAAAATGTCCCTACAAGGTTCTGGACCCCAAATATCCTAACTAGGACCTACTACCAAAATGGGCCCTACAAGCCATTTCCTTCGATTTTTCCACCAAAAAATTCCAAGATAGATGAAAAATTATATAATGATCATCTGGATCATACCTTCCCATTTTGGAAGTATTTTGGTCCCAAAATATTTTACTAAATGAGGTGAGGAAATTTTTCCTCTAATGTCTCCTTGGGGTACCATTTTTCCTTGCTTGGAGGTTGTCCTTTCAACCCAATTTTCCAAAGGTCACGATGCCCTTGTTTGGTAGTTCTAGAATTCTTCTACAAAATTGTATTTTCTACCAACGCTTCTCGAGCTTCTGGTGATAAGTCTTCTATGGTAGGTAGGACATGCTCCTCATTTTCTTGATTTAACATGGAAGGCTCATAGAGTTTCAAATTCTCCATATTTACTACTAAGTCAATGTGCATGTATGGGGGTAGACTGAGTATGTAGGAATTATCACCCACCTTCTCCAATACTTCAAAAGGGCCATACTACAGATCCTTGATATTCTTACCAAGACCCTATAGTATTTCCTTGTTCAGTTGTAACCAAAATTTGTCTCCCACTTTGAATGATTTCTCTGTCTTGTGTTGATCATGTCGGTCCTGGTACCTTTCCTGTGACTTCTTCAACATCTCTTGTACTTAAAAATGGATCTGCCTAATATTTTCAACAAACTTATCTACTTTCAATGATTCTCTATGACATATTACCTCACTCCTCCTTGTTGTCCATAAACAACATCCAAGGGAAAAGGTTAAAAATGTCCAAAGCAAGTTTCAAAAGGGCACTTACAAGTAGAAGTATGGACTGTTATGTTATAAGAGTGTTGAATGCAGATAATATTTTCATCCTAGGTATTTGGATGCTTTTGATTGTAATCCATCAAAATATGTACCAACATCATGTTGACGACTTCTATCTTCCCATATGTTTGTGGATGGAATGTTATAGATATCTTCAACTTTGTGTCTATATTCTCCTAAAGTGTAGTCCAAAAGGCATTGAGAAATATAGTATCCTTGTCTGAGATGACTCTCCATGATATCCCAAAGTGCACCCAAGCTTGTTCAAAGAATACGCTTGTTGCTTCTTGTCCTCTAATAGTCTTTTTACAAGGGATAATAATACACACCTTGCTAAACTTGTCAACTACCACAAATAGATAGTCATGTCCCTTCCTGGTTGTTGTAAAACCACTGACAAAATCCATGGAAATGATTTCCTAGGGTTGATGAGATACATATAAGGGATGGTATATATCTTGCTTCCTATTACTAGGCTTGATAGTATAACAAATCATGCATCCTCTAATATATTGAGCTACATCTTCTTGCATTTTGGGCCAATACACATACCTTTGTAAATTAGCAACTATCTTCCCAACACCAAAACGTCCTACAACCTTGGAGGTGTGAGCCTCTTTGACAATCTGGAATTTTTCACCTTTAGGAACACCAAGCTTTTCTATCTTGTAGAGTAACCCATTCTAGAGATGATAACCAACATTACCATCAATTATTCTACACAAACTTGGCCATGTAGCTACTAAAATACCTTTTTAACGTCCTCCTCTTCTGTGTATGCCTCTTTGTATGCATCATGGGTGAAAGTATCCATGTGCATTAGAGTTCCCAAAGTAGTAATACTAGATGTGGGTATCCTTGAAAGCATGTCTGCCAACTTATTAGTCTTGCCCTTCTTATACTTGATGACTAGATGAAACTATTGTAAAAACCTCATCCACTTGTAATGTTTGATTTGTTGAAGCTTACTATGGGACTACAAATACTGCAATCGCTAGTGATCAATGTGGATAATGGTTTCCTTTCCCATTATATAGTGTTTCCACTTCTTGATATCTTGAACTAGGGCATAGAGTGACTTATCATATGTAGGGTAGTTTAAAACTCCCCCATGAAACATCTTGGAATGATAACATATTGGCTTACCTCGTTGCATAAAAATTTCTCCCATAGCATACCCAATTTCATCTATATCCACTTTGAAAGGATTATGTAAGTTAGGAATTGAGAGAACTGGTTCTTGACTAATATTTCATTTTTTCTTGTCAAAATATTTCTGCTAATTCTATCCCCACTCGAAATGCTTACCAATGGTTGTTATGGCATGGAGTTACACAACTATCATTGAAAAGAATGCTATGAAATTTCGTAGGTACTTTGTTTCCCAAAAAAACTCCTAACTTTAGTGACATTAGTAGTAACAGGCCATTTCATGATGGCTATCTTTGTGGGATCTATCTTTAGTTCATCTCTACTGATCACATACCACAAATACACCAATGGCTCTTAAGCAAACTCACATTTCTCCAGGTTTGTGTTATAGTGTCATTTGACACCACATATGCTTATGATGACTCATTGGCCTCAGTTACATCCTTTTTCCTACTTGCAGAACCAAAATCCCCCTTTTCCTCCCTAAAAATACTTTAAAAACCCCATCTTGCTTGATGTATATGTCTCTCCTTAAAAAAACTAGTGTGTGTACGCCCCTTTCTAGTTAGCAACCCACGTACATGTTAATTTGGCTAAAAACAAATATCAATTTTTCGGGTGGAGTCGATAGGTTCCTCAGGTTCTTGACCTCCTATATCCCATCCATAACTACTTCAACTGTAAAAAAGGAGTATAAATTAGAGCCTTGGGGTGGAGGAAAAACAAAATAGAGAAATGCATCCTTATGATAGCATTTTCATTATGGTCCTGCAAATCCCCTTTTCTCCTTGCATATGAGATTGTCCTTCCAATTTGAAAACCCTTGTTTTCATAATCTTTGTTCTCCCTATCTTGCTAGGAAGAAAGAATTTGCTTTCCTTGGACTTGCTTGAGCACAAAGTATTGGAGGTCTTGTTTATCATCTCTGGCCTTTGGTGGAGGAACTTGAATCATAGTTTCGGGACTGTGCCACATCGGTTACAGGTTGTAACCAACTTTTATGTTGTTCACACTAAAATATCTCTCATTCTCATCCAATTTAATTTTTTGACTCATGTTTTCAATAGATTATCGATATCTTGATTTGAATCTATTATGCAAATTGAAATGATCATGTTTAGTTATTTATTAGATAACTACTTATTTGAAGTTGCTTGTCTCTTTGTTTGCAAGAGGTTTCATAGGATCATTGTGAAAGAGTTCTGGAGCAAAAGCCTTCGAGCGAGATCAACATCAAACATGGGAATCCATGTTTGTTCTCTTCTCTTTCCTTTGAAAGTTAGTTATTGCAAATTAGTTACTTTTAATTAACTACTTGATTTGAGTATGTGAGTGCTCTTTAGGGTATCGCTCTATTGTGGCCTTGACCCATAGCCACATGACTTAGTTTTCTATAACAATATTGGTGACTCCACTGGGGATTCTTTTTTTTTGGGTCGTTAGGTGTGCTTGTGGTTTGTATTTATTTTAAATCTTTTTATGTGTCTTTGACCATGATTAAACATTTTCTTAATTTTTGTAATCCTTCCTGAGTCTTCCAAGCCCTTTTCTCTCAAGTTTGAGGGGTCTTTACTAGGTGTATGCCTCTTTCTTTGAGTACATTCATGTACATACACATATTTCCTTGAACAAAATCACGTACATACACTAGTTGTAAGTGTTACAATCGCATGCATGTTCTGGGGTTTAATTTTCTCCTATGCTCAGATCACTGGAAGTTGGGTTGTGGTACTATAGGGTCTTCTTGGATCCTGTGAGTCTTTGGGAATTTATTTTTGGTTTAAGAATTTGTTTCTATCATTCTAAGTCATTCTTGGATTTACTTTTTTATTTCCATCATTTTTTGGCTTTGTTTTGATCCATTTGTTGCATTTTGAGTTTTAGGATTTAGACTTAATTTTTCCAATATTTTCTAAGTACATACGCACCTTATAGAAGGCCAAAGAATGTACATACACACCCTATAGAAGGATAAAACACGTACATACAAACCCTGTAGAAGGTGAGGGTGCATACAAGAGATCATATATTCTCTCCACAATGATCAAAGGTGAGTACATAAGCTTATATACGTGGCCTACAATGGAGATAGTTGTGTACACCTCCAAAAAAGTGACTTTTTTTGTTGTTTTTCAACCTTTTTTGAGCCTTGTTTTGGCTTGTTTGGGGGTCTTTTTTGGGGAGTTTGGTCCTAAAATATTTTGTGGCCTATAGGAGGTTGGTAAGGCCTTAAATTTTAATGGAATTTTTTTTTTTGATCCACATTTGTCTCCTTTTTATCACTTGGATTGCATCACTATAAGACTAGTCTTGTTCTCAGGATCTCGATTTCATGGTTGTTATTCTGGTTATCTTTGAAACTTCAGTTTATATTTGAGTTCAAAACTTTTCTTTTATGCTTTCCTTGGTTTTTAAAACATAAAAGGACAAAAGTTTCTTTCTTTTAAAATCTTGTGTTAGCTTTTGCTTTGATAAAAAGAAGAAAATGAAAAAGCCCTAGTTTGTTACTAGTTAGGTTTCTTTCTTTCTGTTACTTTGTTTTTATTTATATTTGAAAAAGAAAAAGGTATTAGCATAGGATTTTGTCTTCTTCTCATCTTGAAATAATTTCGAAAGAAAAATAACGAATAACATCCTTTTATTTGCTTCTTTTGCTTTTCTCAAAAGGTTGCATTGTGCATTTCGCATCAGAAAGAAAAAATATTGCTTTTCAAGGTTTGAAATTTTGTTCATGCATTTTTCTTTTTTTAAACTCCTTTTCATTGAAGAATTAGTGTAAATTTTTCTTTTCCGGTGTTCTTATAAGTTTCATTTTTGCAAGAGTCTCAAACAGCATCAGTTTCACTTCTGTACCCTTTGAGTAAAGAACAAATGCTAAAATTGAATGCCAAATTTAAAATGTACTAGACTTTGTTTTCACAAACAAGTTTAGGGTTAGGGCCTTGGATTAGGATTGGAGGGTGAGTGCAATATAATGACGGTCTCTCATGACACGTTAGTGGTGATGCAAACCTGGAAAAACAACAATTTGTTAACTTGGAGGGATTATTCAAGGTACTTTTACAATGAATTTGAATATGGTGTAAGAAGATAAAACATAGGAAATTGAATTAGATTTCTGAATATACAACTTGTATTCATAGACATTGCGAATAACTAGGTTTAATTTGATTTTTTCTAACAATGGTATCTTATTTTTCCAACAAAATATAAGGTATGTGTATTTGTTTGTGTAGGTGTTGGGTGTCTTAATAATGGATTTTCGTTCCAAAAACTTGTATATTTGTAGAGAACCTATTTTTCTTGTGTCATGTAGTTTTTGGAAAATTTTAATATTGATTTATATTTTTAAAAAATTATCAAAGTCAACATATGCCTGAAATTACAACATCTTTTGTTCATGCAAGCTAAAAGGGTCTTAACATGAACAAAACAAATATTTTTTTTTCTATATCGTAGGTATCGGTCTCCTCTAGTGCCACATATAACTCATTTGAGAAATGGTTAAGCTGAGAAAAAGTTATAGAAGAAATAAGACAAGTATGTATTCTAGGATTTTGATATATGTGAAGACATAAATAGATTAAAAATAATAAACAATAATAATTTCAATTTTTTTTTTATATATTTGAAATATACACAGCCGGCTCTATCTATGTCTATAATTTCATCAAAAATTGTTTATCCTATAGGAAAATAAATTCAAATACATAGATATAGAGGGTATTCACAAAATGGAGGTTTTTATGAATTTGCAGACCAAACCACTAGGTTTTTCATCTCAAACCTAAATCCAAGCCAACCAAGTCAACACACACCTTGTCAATCCCGCCCAAAAATTTTGAATTCAAACAAGCACACATGCACTCTAGGAATGCATGCGCTCTAGGAACACATGCACTCTAGGAACGCATGCGCTCTAGGAACACATGCACTCTAGGAACACATGCACACTCCTAAAAATCATTTCCTTCATTCTCTATCTTTTTCCTCCCTCTCCTACATATAACCCCCCATCTCTATCTCACTCTAACTCTCCCTCTCTACCCCCCTATCTGTTTCCCTCTCTCTCCCTCACACTCCTATACATGGTAAGACCTATACATGGAAATATTTATACATCACAAGGCATGGAAAGACCTAGAGCTAGACCTTACCTTGAGATGCCTCAGACTCTCACACCCACTCCCTCTCTATCCCTCCCCTCTTCCTCTCTCTCTCTCTCTCATCCCCTTTTCCCCTCACTCCCCTCTCACTTCCACCTTTACTCCACCCTTTTTCTCTCTCCTCATTGTTAGTATTAGTCTCACTCTCTCTGCCCCTCTTTCTCTCTCTATTCCCCCTCTCTGTCTCCCTCTATATCCCACCTTTCCTCTTCTTCCCTTCCTCTCACTATCCCTCTCTCTACTCCCCCTCTCTTTCTTCCTGTCATCCCTCTCACACTCTCTCTCTACCCCTCCTCTTTGTCTTGCTCTCCCCCCCCCTCCTCCCTCTCTGTCTCTACCCATCCTCTTTGTCTTTCTCTCTCCCCCTCTCACAATCGCATGCACTCTCTCTCTGCCCCCCTCATCCCTCTCTCTCCCCCCTATTCCACTATCTCTCCTTTATCTCTCCTACATTTACCTCTCTCTCTATTTTTCTCTCTCTCCCTCTCACACACTCTCTCTACTGCCTTATTATTCATTGCTCCCTCTCCCTCCCATACACACTTTCTACCCCCCTATATGTCTTCCTCTCT
The DNA here is from genome assembly GCA_009831015.1 of Picea engelmannii. Classification (NCBI taxonomy): domain Eukaryota; kingdom Viridiplantae; phylum Streptophyta; class Pinopsida; order Pinales; family Pinaceae; genus Picea; species Picea engelmannii. Next base: position 176,347 of record ML787585.1, on the reverse strand, counting down.
CTCCCTCCCACACTCTAACACACTCACTCTCTACCTTCCCTCTGCCTTCCTCTCTCTCCCTCCCACACTCTCTCACACACACTTTCTATCCCCCCTCTATGTCTTCCTTTGTCTGCCTCCCACACTCTCACAAACATATTTTCTATCCCCCCTCTATGTCTTCCTCTCTCTCCCTCCCACACTTTAACACACTCAATCTCTACCTCCATCCTTTGTCTACCTCTCTCTACCTCCCCTCTTTGTCTACCTCTCTCTTCCTCCCACATTCTCGCACACACACTTTCTATCCCCCATTAAGATATTTAGTTGCCTCTATCTCCCTCCTTCCTCTCACAATCAGTCTCACTCTCTCTTCACCTCGTCCTTGTCTAGTACCCTTCTCTTTCTTTCTCTTCCCCCCTTCTCACACTCACACATTCTCTCTCTACCCCCCTCCTTCCCCTCCCTCCCACTATCTTTCCTACATCTACCACCTCTTTCTCTCTCTCCTCTACTTCCCCCCC
>ML787585.1:147151-168852 GCA_009831015.1 Picea engelmannii | reverse complement strand
CCCTGTCCCTTACTCTCTTTTTCCCCCCTCTCCCCCTCTCACACTCTCTTTATTTCCTCTCTCTGAATCCCTCCTCCCTACATCGCAAGGAAATAAATGGCCTTGACCTGGACATGTCAAGAACTAGACCTAAACCTAGACATAGCAGGACCCAGACATGGAAAGACTTGGAGCATGACCTAGACCTATACGATGACCATGACGTAGATCATTACATAGACCTAGACCATGACCTAGACCACGACATAAAGAAAGAGCTAGATTTAGATAATGACCCAGAGCTTGACGTGGACCATGAACTAGACCATGATGTAGAGCTATATCTATATTTAGACGTTGACCTAGAGCTTGGCAATGCCCAAAATAATGAAACCTATCATGACTTGTTGTTTTTCCTCTATTACTCATTATCTTTAACCTACACACAGATCTTGATTAATCCACTCACATAAAGAAGATTACTTTGTAGATTCGTGAAATCAAATCTCATATCTACTCTGCTAGCCTCAAGGAAATTCATATCAATAAAGAAAACAAACTGCCAAAGAAAAATTGTAAATGAAATGAATGTAAATGATGTTCTCTTTGTAGTGCATTTTCTAATCTCCACCCCTTCCCAGAAAATATATAATCTAACACTAATCATAATCTGATATGATCTGACACTCCAAAGGGTGCACTGCAATCTCACATCTTTTCGCCTCAAACAGTCATTTCAACTCAGGTGTACTACAATCTCATGATGTCTGGGTCTCCAAACAATTCATTGCAATCTCACTATCTCTCTGCCTCGAAACAGTCCTTTCAATTTGGGTGCACTGCTATCTCATAATCTCTAAGCCTCCAAATGGTCATAATGTCCATTTCAGTAGGTTTTATTCCTCCAAATATCTTGTCACCAATTACGCTATTGTTTTTCCCATTTTAATCCTATGTATTTTATAGATACCACTTTCTATAATGTACTACATCTTAATAAAAATGATAACCATTGTTTGAACGATATAGTGGGACTAAGAAAACAATGACTTACCATGTCAAGAATTATCGACATCTCAATCAAGGAGACTAGACAAAAAAAAGTAATGAAGTAGGCCATGAGAGAAATGGCTCGATACTTTTAACAAATTTAAATGCATAGAAGAAATCTATGTCTCCATTATTGGAGTAGAGTAATTAATCGCCTTAGGGAATTAATCCTCCCTCCATACAAGAGTTGAATTAGATAAATCACAAGTTACTAGGTGATAATAATCACCATAAGTGGTTAATCCCTATATTCAGGGTTAGATAAACCCATCCAATGTTAGCTTAAAGTTAGGTGATATTATTATTTTCTAGTTGGTTTGAAAAAATTCTTTGGCCTATGAAAATGTTGGTTTTTCTCACCATGATTTGCGGAGGGCCTTTGCTTGTTAGTATTAATGTAGATTTTGAAATTCAAAAAAAGGTAGAAAATGGGAAACCTGACACCTATTCTATGTTGACGTTAGTGCTATAGACATACAAAATGATGTATACATCGCTATGCTATTGATGTTTATGTTTGAATCTCTCTCTATATCCCTTTAGTGCTATAGACATACGAAATAATAATTTGTCATTTAACCGCGCTTGGGCCCTTTAAATAATTTTATCAATACATACGCACACGTGTTCTTAGGACCGCACACATGTTCTTAAGGCCATGCACATGTTCTTAAGAATGCACACACGTCACTAAACCTACATGGAAATAGATGTGGGGGTTCATCCACATCCAAACCTATAGATATAGGAACATGTGCACATTCCTAAGAATGCACTAGTGTTCATGCGAGTGCACGTTCTTACTCATGCCCTTGCCACTTTTTTGGCCATGAACTTCTTGCACTCACCCTGGAGAGATAACTCTCCAAGGGTGGTAAACAAACATAGGAATCAGAGATAGGGATAATCAATGAGTCATCATAAGCATATGTGGTGTCAAATGACGCTATAACAATTTACTAGCAATTGATGCTTTTTCAGAGTCTCTAACACTTGCACAATATGTGAGATGTGTTCTTCCTAGGTAGAGCTATAAACCAATATGTCATCCAAATGCACTATTACAAATGAATCTAAACAAGAATTTAATGCATCATTCATCAATCACATAAATGTAGTTGGTGCATTACATAAACCAAAAGGCATGACCAACCATTCATACAAAACTTTCCTTGTCTTGAAGGTGATCTTCTAGGTGCATTATTCTTTAACACATACCTGGTGGTATCATGATTTGAGATCCAACTTGGTGAATCACTTGGCTTGCTGCAACTGATCTAAAAAATCATCAATCCTGGATAGAGGGTACCAATTCTTGAGTGTGATCATGTTCAAAGCTCTATATTTGATACACATTCATCAAGTCCCATCCTTATGGGTACTATGGTGATAGGTGAACCACCAGGTGAGGTGCTTGGTCAAATTACTCCCTATTCCAATAGTTGCTACAACTGTTTCTTCACTTTGTCTACTTCCAAAATAGCATGTCTATACAACCCAATATTTGGTAATGGGGAGTTAGGAAACAACTATATCTCATGCTCCACTTCTCTCTTAGGTGGAAACCCTTTAGGCTCCCAGAACACTCCTTTATATTCCTACAACAAATCCCCAATTGGATTTTTTTTTTCTACATTCCTCCAGGGATTGCTTTACTCTTACCGATTCATCCCATTGTTGAGTCTCTCTTAAGAAAATAAATACATCTTACTAGAATTGATAATTTTTTTGGATTGGTTAGCACTTACCAAAGAGGATCTTTCATTGCCTTTGTGTGTATTGATGATGTAAGACTTCCCATCCTTGATCATGCAATATTGATTTTCTCTCCACATGAAGATGACATCCCTTATATACATGTAGGGTCTTACAAACACTACAACACACACATCAAGGGGTACTACATTTAATTCCACTTCATCAATAAAATACACTTATAGCAAACTTGATCTTACATTGTTTAGTGACTTTGATATTTTCATCCTTATTCACCCATCTCAATAGATATGGGCTTAAATGATCATGAAATTCCAACCCAATCTTGCTAATTGGATCATCTGTTATGAGGTTGGACTTTGAGCCAAAATCGAATAGAGTGTCTACTTGGTATTTTTGACCTGGATATTAATATGGTAGACTTTTTCCATCTCCTTCTCTTCCTTATGATGAAGGATTATCATATTCACCTCCTTCTACATTGAAGTGTTTCCAATCTTCTCATCCACATTTGAGTTGCTCTCTACTTGGTTTCCCAAATCCTTTCCTAACAGGTTCTTCTTCTTGGCATCCTTCTTACAGTTCTTTGGATTCAAATTTGGATGTAGCTTCCAACACTTATCTTCAATGTCACCATCTATATTGCAATGGATGCATTGGTTGTTTGGATCCTTGCACTGATGTGCAATGGATACCATCATCTTGTCTTTTCCTTTCCACTTCTTCTTCCCCTCCTTAGAAGCATCTTGACAATATTTTTGTTTAGAACCACTTGGTTTTCCTTTCTTATGGCCGATGTTCTCCAAATATTGTTCTTGCACACGAGCCTCATCAATGGTCCTAGTTTTGAAGAGCATCACTTGATTTCACAAATGACTGTGTAGACCCCCCAGATACTTGAGGAGTACATTTGGGTTCTTGGGAGAGATGCCCAATATGATTTCCATCTTTCTAAACTCGATGACATACTCTTGCACACTCATCTCTTGCCTCTACCCAAAGTGATGCCAACTGATCCATTCATCCTTAACATACCCAATACGATAGAACTGGGACTTGATGACGGTTTTAAAATTGTCCCACTTAGTTATTGGTGTATCACCCTCCATCCTAAGTGTCTCCATGTGGCTTCCCACCAGGTTAATGCATGACCCTCTAGTTTCAGTCAGACAAATGAAATTTTATACTCTTCATCTATGTTATGGACACTGAAATACACTTCTATATGTTGCAACTAATGATTCAACTTAACAACATTGATCTAACCTTGATAGGGTTTGATACCCACTTCCGCTTCCATTTTGAATAGAGGTTGTGAAGGAGTGACGACAGTAGAACTTGGTTTCTTTATCAATCTCTTTTCTCGACTCCTTTTCTTGGTCTTCACTATCACCCAGTTTCCCATCAGATCCCACTTTTGAGTTAGAGCCACCAACCTCCCCAAAAGGTCCAAACTTGTTTTCTAAAGCCGCCTTGAGGAGGGCCATGTTGCGAGAGATGTCAAATACTTTCTCTTCCAACCTAAAAAATCTCTCTTCCACTCCATCTTGAGGATTTTTATGAATATAATCATTTTTCATGGCTAGGGTTCTGTGACTTCCTTCTTAAGCCAATTCTTGGATCTTGAAACTTTCCACAAATACCCCAAAGAAACATGTTCTGATACCAACATGATTTCTAAACTATTGTGGATATTCCACTGGAACAATTTGTCACAACAGATATTCCACTAGAAATTCCACTAGAAAGTCCACATGTGACTAGCCCCACATGTGTGAGTAATGGGGGATAACGTGGCATCCACTCGTACTATTGTGGTCAACAAGGTAGGTCAACTTGTGGGGGGCATAACTTCCACATACAAGCTCTAATTGAGGCAATTTTTTGCATCATTGGAAAGGTCTCGATGTGTAGAATAATGTTAAGGGGCTAGAAGCTATGATTGCAAAGTTTTGACACCCAAAAATGTAGTTTGATGCCTCAAAATGGCTCTAGAAGGTTTCAGACCCCAAATCTCCAAACTAGGACATGTTGCTAAAATGGGCCCTGCAAGCCAATTCCTCCATTTTTTCCACCCAAAAAGTACCAAGATAGATGACAAATTATATAATGATCTAATCCAGATCATTAAAACTAAAATCAAGTGTGATAAATTAAAATTAAATGTGATAAAATGATTAAGAAAGTCCAACCATCATCATACTTTATGCTAATTCATAGTTGTAATATCCCTTCATAGTATGATAACTTTAACCATTATTATTTTTAATATATAATTTATTTTGACATTTTTATGATTAATATGTAATATGAATGACTTTTTTTTTAATTATAAATTATTTATAGATTAATTTAAATTTTTAAAAATTATATAAAAGAAAATTCAAATATATATGAATATTTTTAAATTTTATTATTTTTTACATGATGATGATGATTCACTAAAACCGAATTGATCTATAAAACCTTAAAAAGGTAATTAATTATGATTCTTAAATTTTTAATTTTTTTCTTAAAAAACATTTAAAAAAACTTTTCAAAATCACCATACTTTTATTAAATTATTAATAATAAATTATAAAATATTTTTAATATAAATAAAACTTTAATATACCAAAATATTAATACAAAACATCTCCAAAATGTTGACACAATGGTTTCATGCAAATGATTTATTTATTCATTTATTCTGAAAATTAAAGCAATCCATCCATCATCAACAACTATATCAATGCCAAGATTTTACAATAGCGCATGTCATGCATCTAAATGATCCTTTCCCATTCGACGGTGATAGAACTAGTCACCAATGTATATGTTTTATAAGGATCATAAGTTTCTTCCAAATTGTTTTATAGGCTTTCGACATAAGATGCGTTTTTAAATTAAAAGTAGAGATTATCTATTAAATGTTTAAAATACCTCTTTGAACCAAATAGTAATAATAATATCGTAGTTACATTCATCTTAGAAATATGAATTATTTTGTTATTGCGATAGTGTGTGATAATTATAAGATTTGAGATATTAGAATGAAGTAAATGTGCTTTACATGTTATAAAGGCATCACTTTAATTAAACAAATGTTATCCAATAATAATAATAATAAAAAAAATAAAAATAATAATATTTTATTTCTATAAATTAAATATATTTTAATTATAAAAATATAAATTTTAATTTATTTAATTTTAATAACATATATAAATTTTTATAATAAAATAAATAATAATATTTTATTTTTATAAATTAAATATATTTTAATTATAAAAATATAAATTTTAATTTATTTCACTTTAATAATATATATAAATTTTTAATGTTTATGAGTTAATTTTGGTTATTACGAAATTAACGATCTATCAAATCTCTTTATATCCAAACTTTTAATATTGAAGTATTAAAAATCTCTTTATAATATTGAAGTATTAAAAAGTATTAATAGTATAAAATATATTAATATATTTTATAATATATTAATAATATATATAAATTTTTAATGTTTGTGAGTTAATTTTGGTTATTACTATTTATATCCAAACTTTTAATACAATAATATTAAAGTATTAAAAAATATTAATAATATAAAATATATTAATATATTTTATAATATATTAAAATCTATGCAATTATTATATTGGAAAATTTAAAACAAATTCAAATTAATATAATTTTTTTGATATATTAAAATATTTCATATATATATAATTTTTAATTATTATTTAATGAGTTATGTTATATGAACATTTTTCTTATAGTGGATTGTAGAGTATCTAGAACCAAAATAAAAGATAATAAATTTTAATAAAATGACAAAATTTACCTTATATGTTTAGGATGTGTAAGGTCACAGGGTTGGGTAACATTTTATCATTACTAAATGATAAAATTTACTTTATATGTTTAGGATGTGTAAGGTTAGAGGGTTAGGTAGCATGTTTATTATCCTCTTTATTTGGGTGAGTTCAACTCTTTCAAAGTGGACATGTTGATTTCTATGATAAGGTTAGAAAGATAGACTATCTTTGAGATAGAAATCCACTACTAAATCACAAGTTATTAGTATATCTTACTTGTATATCTATTGGAGATGGGCACAATTAATCACCTTTTAATCTAAAATTCTAATCCGATGGCTAACAATTGAAAACACTGGAATATTCTTAGTCGTCTTCCCAAATCAATGAATATGATTTACTCTTCATAACTTCCTTGTATTTTTGAATGCATCAGTTAACCTGTTTACTTTTACTTTTTAACATTTACCTAATCATATTAAGAAATTACTGTACCACTACATGATTGCCACTTTTAATTGATTAACCTCTGGAATTACCACATTTAAGATTAACTTTTGGATTTCCTCAGCTCTATGTGTGTTTTAGCTGTGTGTGCTTTTCAATTCATCGGACTAAATTTCGACCTTCACCAACCGCAACACCAACCAATTCACCAGACTAAATTTCGATGTTCACCAGCAGCAACACCAGCCACTTTGCGGCTGTGCTAGTGAAATATACTTTTGGATTATAGTAACATCCAATATTCTTAATATAAACATAAAATTTAAATTTAAAAAATCACACTGAACTTAAAAACCAAGAGAGATAACGAAATTGACAAAGAAAATGAAACGCAAACTTATCCCGTGCAAAATGGTATGGTAAAAGCGAAAGCATCGATTCGTGGGACTGAAAAACTAGAATGATTAGTTAAATCGGTTTCATATGTATGGAAAAGATGGAACTTTGACGTGGGAACGGGAAAAATAGGTAGCATTTATCGAATCGATTACATTGGGATTTTAGTGGGGTTGAATTTTCCAATCACCGGGGCTCACATGCTGGGCGATTGTTCTTTGGAGTTGATGCAGAATAATGGAAAGGAGAGGCCGGGATTGTCAGGAAAGCATGCAAGGGAAAATTGTAAAACGCTGTAGGTTTATCTGGAAATGGAAAAATGATGGTCAAGTATAGAAAATTTAACTTGAAAATTAAAAAATAGACAAATCATTCCAATAAAAAAATCTGAACACACCACATGGTTTAAAGTAAACAATTTTAACACCAATGATGGCAAAGTAGAGAATTTCAATTCTTAATTATTATAAAGAAGAGTAATTATAACGAAGAAAACGCCAAAATACATACGCAAGCGCCATTAGGGTCGGATATAACCAGGGTTGGAATTTGAAAGTTGCCCATCCCGTCAAAACCAGGGTTGGAATTTCAAAGTTGCCAAGCCCGTTAAATTTGACGGTTTCGTGCATTGTAAGGGCTGTTTTACTACTTTTTCCTGAAATTATTAACCATATTTAACAGACAATTTGCTTACCCGTCAAATTCCATCCCTGGATATAACTTACATCTGCAACCGCCACTCGTGGTTTATTAAACAAAACTTAATACATTCATTTTACAACCTGAAATCCGTCGAATTATTGCCTCGGTACCAAGTCAGTAATAGAATCATTGGTGTTAGATGCAGGAGCTACAGGAGTGAGAGATGAGGCGGATGTTGCGTCGAATTATTACCTCGGTACCAAGTCCATAATAGAATCATAGGTATTAGATGCAGGAGCTACAGGAGTGAGAGATGAGGCGGATGTGGAGGCAGACGCATGTGACGACCCGGAGCCAGAACCGGTGGGCTTGCTGATTTGGGTAATAGAACTCACAAATACAGGCTTGTGGGATTCGGTAATGTCGCAGAATCCGATGAAAGCATCGAAGTGACTGCAGACATCGGTGGACGAAGTGATGCATCGCCTTGTGTACACAAAGGACCAACATGAATGCATCTCAGCGCTTGCTCTTCATCGCATGATTCGACTATTGCTGGATCAATTAACTGCACAATATTTCCTCGTTCGTATGATCTCCATGCCTGCAAAATCACGACGGCTTGTTAGTTTAATACGATATCAACATGTGACTGCCCCCTCCTATGACCTGAATTTACAATCGGGTTAAGGACGATGGACCGTGATGGAGAGATACTTAATATAGCATTTAATATAAGGAATTCGTATCGAAATAGATAAGCGGTGAAACCTCCGATCATACTTCGTTAAGCGGTTTATAGATGAACTAAATAACATGGTATAGTTAACGTAGATACGCTGAGTCCGAAATGCAACGGAAATTTTCTTCCTGTGATAAGTTCAAGGAGAAGCACACCAAAGCGATAGACATCAGCTTTGGTAGATAATTGTCCCTGCATAGTGTACTCTGGTGCCATATACCCGCTGCATATCGAAGTTACAATGTCAAACATTATATAGTGGTTAAAAAATTAGGAATTGAGTAATGATCAGTTATCTAAGAAGAAAACTGTAGAGCTAGATCCAAGAAAGTAATAGGTTAACCGATAATGTAAACCCCAAAACAAAGATGGCATAAAGTAACATTAAAACAATGCCAAATCTCTTGAAATCAAATAGGCATAGAGTAAAAAATATATGCACCCTTAATTGTTAATAGATTTGAACGTGGTGATTGCCTTAAAATCTTACAAAGTTCCAGCAAGTCTCGTGCTGACGTGACTCTCATCTTCCGGAAAATGCTTTGCTAAGCCGAAATCTGCTATCTTAGCATTCAGTTTTCCGTCCAACAATATATTGCTTGTTTTAATATCCCGATGAATAATCCGCAGTAGAGAATCCTGGTGAAGATAAAGAAGCCCACGAGCTACTCCGAGTATGAAGTTGTAACGCTTCTGCCAATCAAGCTGTTCGCGATTGTTTGGATCTATATGTTGAAACGTGACAGAACGAACGGATTATCCTGACCGAACTAAGTACGGTGAAACTATCAATGTTTTTTTTATGTACATACAAAATAAAATGGACGTGACTCACGGAATAGGATTTTATCGCTCTTATTCTGTAAGTACTCGTAAACAAGCATCATTTTTTATCCCTCTGCACAATAGCCAAGTAGCTTCACGAGATTTCGATGTTGAATTTTAACCACAAGCTGAACTTCATTCAGAAATTGTTTCTTTTGTTCCTTTCGCTGCCTAGAATATAAGGACATCTTCTTCACAGCTATTTCTTTTTCATCTTTAGTAGTTCCCCTTTAGTAGTTCCCTGAGAAATTCAAACAAAAAATGCGTATGAGGATTTTGTGAAGTATTTCAGCTTAATTGTCTTTGTAGTATACATTTCTTTTCAAGCTAGCAATCTACGTCCAACGGCGAAGGGTGTGGTGAGAGCAGCCCGCTGATTACTATAATTAAAAGGATTTAAAAACAAGTAGAAACTTTCTTGGCCTATGTTGCCTTGTTTACAGGGCCAAATCCTCCCTCTCCGAGCTTGTTATGATCATGAAAATTTTCCGTAGCGGCTAGCAATGTTTCCATCTTAAACACTATCAATTGTCGGTCCCCACTAATTCGTGCGTCTTCCTCGACTTGACGACGAACTATCCCCCCAAAAAAACACACTTTCATTAAAAACTATTGAGGAAAAAATTAGATCATTTAATTTGGTTTACGCAATCATTTAGTAAGTTAGTAAGGCTCGTGATGACTATATGTGAAAATTGCGTTCTCAACAAAAGTCCAACATAGCAGACTATCATGAACTGCATGTCTATTGTAATGTATTATTACTGTGATGATTTATCATATCATATTTTAAAGCGAGATCAAACAACGCACGCCTATCTATGTAACACTGTATTGAATCTACATGATGCACACTCATAGAACATTCCCGTCTAAACCGGGGTCTGATCATATGCACCTCTAGCTTTGGGTTTGGTGTGCATATGATGAGACCCCGTTTAGATGGGTATGTGCTAATCAGGATGCAATTCAAAGAATGGCTACTTTACAGTATTACCAGCTCATATCATCCAATAAAATACCTTCCCATCCCCTTCTTTTTATGGCAGACTTCAATCTTCTCCAGGTTGAAAAGAGGCATACCAATAGCGCCAGGAGAAAGCTGCCAACAACAACTAGAATTAAGGGCATTTTGTTTGAAGACTTTTTGATCTGCCTACTATTGATCTTTGGTGGTGTGATCTGCTTAGCCGGAGCATTAGCTGGCGCTTCTGCGGGGGGTGGTGTGATCCGCTTTGCCGCAGCATTAGCTGACGCTTCTTCTCGGGGTGGTCGAGACGAAGTCGAAGTAAAGAATTGATATATATCATAACGAACTATGCAGCTTCTCGTCTTTCCCTCAGCTCCTTGCCTTCCGGCACAATCAACGAAAACAGAATTAATTGTATTTGAAAGACATGACATGCAGTCGCTAATAGATATATCTCTCCAGCACTGGATCAGAGCGGAAATATGTCGAGACAAGGAGTCGTTAATTGTTCCGGAGGCATATCTATTCCAGTTTGCAGATCCATTCGTTGCTTCGGCTGTCAAATCGTCGAATAGTTTACGAAGAGCTGCGTTAAAGGGTGCACTGGCGGTAACCTTCTTTTGACTGCAACGATTAATTGCAGCAGGGTCCAGCTCTCCGAAGAAACTGTAGTTTTCATAACGTAAGAAGCAAAACTCACGCCAAATACTGCCGCCAGTGGCATTCCTACACCTTTTTCGAATGGCATCAATTGCTTCCTGTGAACAACTGGAGCACTGTCCACTGTTGTGTCTCCCCTGCATTGGAGGAGGCCATAGATTTGATCGGGACTATGTCCATACACAGAAGTGTTAAACCCAGTTTGGGTAGTTTTTTGAAACAGATCTTCCATGACTGTATTCAGATTGGTCTCAAATTCACTTCCTTTTTTACAGGTATGGCCGTTGCAGGCTTTCGTGGAAACGATCACTGTATTATCACTCTTCGGTGATGTATTAGCTGGCGCTTCCGCAGGGCATGGTGGAAGCCCAGCGGAATTAAAGAAATGAGACATTCCATAAATGACCATGCAGTTTGCCATAAGACTTCCTGGATAAGATGCCAAAATATAATTGATTGTATTTGAGAGACATGTTGTACAGTCATCACTAGATATATCTCTCGAGCACTGGACCAGAGCGTAAATCTTTCGAGACAAGGAATCTATAGCTGTTCCTGAAGCATACAATGTAGATCCGGATTCTGCTTCAGTCGACAAATTGCATAAGAGCTTCCCAATAACTTGAGGTTCGGAGACATTGGACGAAATGTATATACCTACTCCATATGTGTCAAGTTTTCCGAAGAAAGTATAGTTTTCATAACGCAAGAAGCATAAATCCATCCAAATTGTATCCCCATCTCCATTCCCACAGTATTCACTTCGTCGAATGGCAGCTGTTGCTCTTCGTGAGCAATTGTGGCATTGGTCGGCCGTTGCGTCTTCCCTACAATCTAGGAGGCCATATATTTGGTTACGACTTTGGCCATGCACACAAGTGTTAAAACAAATTTGGGAGGTGTGTTGGACAAGATCATCAAAAATAGTAATCAGATTGCTCTCAAACTTACTGCCGTTTGTATAGTTAAAATTGCAGTTGCAATGGCCTGGCTGTGCGTTGCATATCTGTCCATAAAGAGTAATGATGAAGGCTAGAACAACAACAATTATGTAGAAGAGCATACTAGTTTGGCCGATGAGGAGGTAGCATGCAGCATACCTTCCTGAGAAGTTTTAATTCGTTAGCATTATCCTGGCCATTGGACAGTGGAAAGCCTGCAGTGCATAGACAGGCCACTAATGCTCCCAAAACTATGTTCTATTCAACAAAGATATAATAAGAACGGTATGAAGTGGTAAATCAATAATCAACATAGACGTTCTCACAATAATATGGGAGACTCACAATTGTTAGAGTCGATGACGCATTTATACGAAACGCGGCCGACAATGATGAGCCCAAGCCCCGGCCGTCAAAATCGAATACCCAATATGTACATCAAAGATTTGACTTGATTTCACTTGGTTGAATATGGTAGGATATACGTTTTCGTATGGATGCTGCTCGACGACTTTGAATACTCCGTAACGTACTATAAAGTTCTTTGAACCAAAACGAATAGTAGAGAAAGCCCAGAAACAGTATATCCTTTATTATACTGCCTCCGGCAGTATATAGCTAGCGATGGTTTTTTTGACCATGTATTAATTTACTTTGACTTAAAAAATATTTTAAAAAATCAAAAGTTAAACATAAACAATATAATTTTTTATTTTTTGATATATAAAATTTTGTAGTTTTCTAACTTTTCTTTGGTTAATAAGTTTGAAGTGTTATTGAAACCTGAGATTTCAAATTAGTTGATTATTCATATCGTTTCAGGAACATTCCATTTAGTTAGGAAATCGGGACAAATAAAAAAAATCCAAATTTGACATAGTTGCAGGTCGTTAACAGATTAGAACCATGTTCTTACACGTTTACAAGACCATTAAGAACACCCAATTTTCTGCCCGATTTACATGAAATTTCGCCAAAAAGTAGGCAAATCCAAACTGTTTTGCATAAAGGATATCACAGCGCCCCGTTGAAACCTAGTTTCGTTGCATGTTTCTTGCTCTCACGCGTTATCTTTGGGATTCTTCTACTACGCGTTAAGGTCTGATGATAACGTTTGATGATGCGCGGTGTGAAACTTCTACGTTGAAGAATATCAATTAGCCTAAAAAGGTAAAAGAAAGTAGTAAGAAAGTGGTTATATATGTTTACACTGGTAGGTTGTGTCCCCCTTATTGGAAAGTGTAAGTTTAAGTTGCTATTTAATCACAGAATCCGTTGCTAATGGTATATTCTTCATCGCATCAGTGAATAGAAGATGGGATTTGATGAGCTAAATCCCTTGTATTTATCGATCCAGGTGTTTGTCATTATTGCACCAGATTAGTAGCATTTACCTTTCGTTTAGCCGTCTGTAGATGGCGCTTCCCCGTTTCTTTTGCCGCATGGTGCACGCATCCTTTCACATTCTCGATGGCTACGTTTAGCCAATTAAAGATGGCGATTCTGCGTTGACTACGTTTAGCCAGTTCACCCAAGAAGAACGGTTGAGGGTCTCGAAAAGCATTAGGAAGATTGAGAAGTTGCAACTTTCTTGGAAGAAAGAGCCAACGGGAACCTACGAACAAGCCCTTGGCATTTCAATTTGTAGAGTAGATGTTGTTGATTCACCCAGATGAAGGGTTCAAATGTTTGAAAAGAAACGAATGGACAGAAAGCTTGCAACGTGACCGATGGGAGAGAACAGATAGGGCTCGTAGATTTGTTGGAAGCTGATTCATCGGTTAAGCCTTGCAATGTAGCAGATGTTTTCATTGGACTGGAGAGCTTTGACACCCACTTGCTCATGCATAGGCTTTTTTTGCAGCGTTTGGATGCTTTGGCCAATTTTCCTCTTGGCTTCGGCTCTCTGGTCAGTAAGAAATCATGCATATACTCGTCTTTATCTTTATCTCTTTCTCTAAAAGTAAAGAGGAACCATTTTCTTGTTCCATTTTTGGTTATTGCGAGTTAAATCTATCACGTCTTTACGTGACAGTGTTTGCTCAAGGAACTCGCATTGACAGTGGGTATGCATTTTTTAATACATGTCTATGTAAAAATTAAAACAATGGTAAAGATCATATTTTCACTGATCTTTATCTGCAAAAAACTGTTATGAAATGGATAACGCACACGTATGAAGTTGGAGAATCCTTATCACTTTGATAATTAATGCTAGATTTGGTGAAGGCACTTGAATTGATCTTTGGCGTTTCACACAATGATCGATAGGCTTTCTTAAATTGGTCGTATACGCTTTCAAACAATGGTAGATGATGCATTCTTTAATGCTTCTGTACTGCACTATTGAAAAGAGAGATAAGAGTCAACTAAATATCTTTGTTTTGCACAACAAATAGATAACTAAATCACCCTGAGTTAAATTTTATATAAAATTATTACAAAACTTGTTAATTTTTTTCGTCTGAGGCTAAATGAAAAGTAATCACATCGACATAAAAAAAATTATGATATTAAAATATAAAAATTATTATTATTATTATTATTATTATATATATATAATTATTTTTTTAATATATTTAAATTTTTTTACAAAATAAATATTCTTTTATTTAACTTGTTATATAGGTTTTTTGAAATTAAATATAAAATTACAAAAATATTGATAAAAAATGATTTAATTACATAGTTAATTTCATTGAAAGCTTCAAAACTCTTTGAAGTGGATAGTTATGTGGCCATCTAATGCTTTTTAAAGCAAGCATCTAACTCTATGAAAAGAAAAATATAATATTCATGTCAACCTTAAGTAAACTAACATTAATTTAATAGTGTGAGCAAGATGTGATATAATTTTAAATTCAATTTTTTAATGTGATAATCTAATATAAAATTTAATTCAACTTTTTAATGTTGTAATGTTATATGATATAAAAGTCTACTATAATGTCATAGGTGACATAATATTGAAGTAAATTTTTTCACGTTGTAAAGTAGATCATGCTAATTTTAATAAAGCATGGTCAATTATAGTTAATATTGGTTCACTGTGATTAATATTGGTTCACTATGGTCTGTAAACAATCATGGTAAACCATAGTCAATTGATTCATTTTGGTTTGTAATCAACCATGGTAAACCATAGTTAATCTTGGTCCACTATGGTCAACAATCAACCATGGCCAACCATAGCTAATCTTCGTCCACAATGTTATATAACCATCGAGGAACATTACAATCCAACATATCCTTTCATGAATGTTGTAATGTGATATAACCCTATAATAACACTGTAATTTGGCATAAGTCCACCTAGATGAGCATTGCAATGTAACAAATCCATTAAGGAACATCACAAATTTGACATAACACTTGATGAATGTTGCAATGCGACGTAACCATTAAGGAATGTAATAATTCCATATAAGTTGACGAAGATGAATCTCACATTGCATGATAATTGTCGGTCAAATTATATGTATAATTGCTAGACATTAAATATATCAATTCGGGAGTTCGTAGACTTTGAGGTGCAAGCACAGGAAATGCAGGAGCAAAGCCTATTCTAGCATATTTTAGCAACAAATGCTGACAACACACACTTCAAGATGCAATAGATGAAATCAAATGATAGATATCAATCCAAATCACAAAGCAATCTAATGAAATCAAAAGTAAATCTCAGAGACCTTAATCTTGTGTTCACCAATTTATATCAAGATCGATAATGACACAACATACTATGTCCAGATGTTTGACCTACACATAAATACACTTTCTTATGAGATCTTGTTTAATCAATGAATACTTAAGGTTTCAATGCATGAGGGAACAAAAGTACTTAAGACCACAATTCAGACCTATGAACAATGATCAATTCATTAGTTTAGGTTTCATTAACGGCATGTGGTGAAATATTTCACTTGAGATCTAAGTGTTCATGCACTCCGAGAGATTATTAACTCATCAAGCTAATGAGTTCTAATTACTTTAAGAAATATGAAAATGCACACCCTTCAAGCCACCAGTCAACAAAATAGTTGAACTCTTGCAAAATGTTACTGACCTAATCTTGGAATCTGAGCTTAGAAAGGTAAGGAATGAAATTTGCTTACTAAATCAAACATACAAACTAATGATGCACCTTTACACATGTATTCATAATTTATATGTTAAGTATGACAAGTCTTTATGGTGGTGTTGCACATTACATTCAAATATCTTATCTTTGTGTAAACATGACTCAAACAAGATCTTATCATTCATCTCAACATCTTCATTAACTCAAAGAAAAGTGTAAAATAAGATAATAAAAGAAGTTATTAATCTCTTAAGATCTTTCCTCACAAAGGGATTGAAATACTTTCTTTCACCTTCGACGTTCATGTATTTATAACAATGATTGATTAAGTTCTTGAAAGATTCCAATAATTGTGACAAATTAAAGTCCATTAAATCACATCAACATAAAAGAAATACAATAAATATGAAGGTTGTAACAATTAAGTGTATCTATTAAAAGAGAAATAGAGCAATCATAGATAATCCATCCAAGTGTAAAGAACACTACAAGTATATCACTGGTAAAAGGATCTAAATGCTACACCAGATAACCAAATCGAAATTTCAAACTAAACTAACTAATACAGACCACAATTAAATACTAAACTAAATCAAATATAAACTAAACTAATGTACAAAGGCACCATGTTACCAAGGTTGAGGGTCCCTTCCCAATCTAATTAACGCTACTAGGAAACTTCGATCTACTTACACACTTATGAACAGGAAAAAAAACACCAACACTTAATTACTGCACAATGATGGTTGAGGATTACAACAGTTCACAAATAAATTTGATTTCTCTTACAAATTATACCCATGATTCCTTGTTTCTACGTATATGTATTTATACAGAGGATTCAATGGGATGGATAAGAACCAATCCCCCAAACCCAAAGCTACAAATCAGATATGGTTTTACAAATTAATTTATTTTGGAAAATGGGTCGCAACAACAAATATGGGCAAACCCATATCAAAGAAACAACCATATCTCCCTGATACTACATTATTATGAAAATATACACATGAGTCAACTAAATGGGATCCATCTTCACAAAACCCATGTCCTAGATTTCCAAGATTCGCCCTCATATTCCCAAAAAATGCTTCTGAAGGTTGTTGTTTGGAAACTGCTACTAATTCGACCAGACATTTGATCATGAGTTGGAGGCTTCTATGTGCGAGTTGGGCACAAACCAAGGGACACACGTCATGCTAGCATCTAGATCTTTGAAACCCAAGTGGTCATTTTCCATTTGAGTGCATGCACATATGCTAACAACCAAACTCAGGTACCGAAAGTGAATTGTTGGTGCATGATTAGAGCTAAGAAAATCATCATTAGTCGAATATGTTCTAGACATTCTATCCAATCCATCAAAGACATAGGAAATCAATAAAACATGCACATTTATCTCTTATATCGGGTCAAAGGTGTTTAATATGCTTGGCTTTAAGAATACATGAAAACATGGCCAAAAAGGATAACAAACAAGTATAGAGGTAAGGTAAAGGTGGTCAAAAAGTGTAACTGACAAGTGAAAAATGTGTCAAAACCAAGAGCCAACAATAATAATTCAAGAATATTGCACTAAAACATAACCCTTAATGTATGTCATGGGGCAACATAACCCTTAATGAACATCGCAATGTGACGTAACCTTTAAGGAATGTAACAACTTGACACAAGTTAACAAAGATGAATGTTGCAATGAAACATAACCATTGGGGAATGTCACAATCCAACATAACCCTTGAGGAACGTTGCAATGTGACACAACCATTAAGGAACATAGCAATTAAACATAATTCAACCAAGATGAATGTCAAAATGTGGCATTACCATAGTCCATTATGGTTAAAAATAACCAACATGGTCAACCATAGTTAGCAATTGATGACCTTGGTCAATTATAGTCAACAATGGATGATCTTGGTCAACTAAAGAGAATCATAGACAACCTAAGTCAACCATATTCAAACATGGTCAACCAAAGAGTATCGTAGACAACCTAAGTCAACCACATTCAAACATGGTCAACTATAGTAAACTAGAGTCATCCATAACAAACCATGGATAACCAAAATCAACCATATTCATCCATAATTAACCATAGCTAACCATGGTCAACTAAAGTCAACCATGGTCAATCATGTATAACCAAGGTCAACCATAGTGAAACTAAAGTCAACCATTATCTACTTATTGATTTTCCTTGAACCTAGCACCCGACAATTAATTCAAATATAATCGCTTTATTAATTAACTACACAACTAGGTTATCAACAAAATAATAAGCTGGAGCATTAAACCAGAAATCAATCACATTGCACACAAGATTTTGGATAAAAAACCCTTGCGAGAAAACTGGATATTCTTTTACTATGCTTGGGCTCCCTTCCTAGGATAATGGCCCTTCAGAGGATTACAAAGCAATGATAGTTTAGCCCACCTGACTGTTATCTCCCTCGCTACCCCTTTGCACACTTTTCCATCCCTGCCCACTCACACTCGGATGAACTCTCTTCACCCACTCAATGAGATCTCCTCACTCTCTTAGTGTGTCTCATGCCCTCACCTAGGCTGCCTTTTATTACATTAAGGTTTGACCAAATCAATCACTAACCCTAGATCTCTAAAGTGATCAAAGGATGAGATCTAATCTCACTTTCACTTTAGATCTAACGACTATGAATTAATCAAATTCTCACTTAAGTTACTAATGCCACTAACTTATGCATTTAACTTAATTAATTAAAAGATCATTCACTTTAATAAATGTCTCATAAAGTGAACTTCCTAATTATTTTAGCTTAAAAACTTTTTGTTCGCTGCAAATTTTGCAGAATTAGAGGTATAGAAAGAAATTTAGTCCTTATATGAGGACTAAAGTCATGGAAGATGCTCAAGGGTCTTACAACCATGGGGAAGAGTTTAGAAGTCTGCATATCAACATGGGGAATGTTGAGACAGAGTCAAATGGAAAAATATATAGGAAAGAGCATGTCACTATGAGGAGTTTGCATAGGGAAGTTGATCTGAAATTGATCTTTAAAGACTTGGCTAAGTTTTAAGCATGTGTTCATTTACCAATTAGGAATTAATGAAAGAAGAAGAACTTAATGAGATATTATAGCAACCATCATAAGGAAATGCAGATCAGAATACAAGCACAAATAACAACAAACCATAACAACAAAGTTGTTAACGGAGTTCAGCAAGATTCCCTACGTCTCCGGGCCTTTGTCTCAGTGGGTGAAGCTTTTTTATTTATCTTAAATGCTTCAAAAGTACATCAGAAAAGTGTCCAAAGGATTACAAAATGGTTTGGTTGTGTTCTTCTTGACCTTAGGAATCCAGCACAACTGACGACACTAAAAAAGGTTGAGCGTGGCTCCCGGAATTGGCTCACAAAGTTTCCCTCCTCAATGGCTTCCCTGCATAAAAATGGATTTGGCTTTCAAATTCCTCGACATTTCTCATGTTCTGAACTCCTCTAATGATGCTAAGAACCCCTGGTTTATATACATTTTGGTTTGGTATACTCCTCCCAACTTTTTCCCAATATATGGCCTCAAATCGGGCTCCAGATCCTCCAATAATGGCTAAAATCCTCCAAAATCAGGCTGAAAATCCAATAAAATCATACTATACAGTTATAAAACCCAAAATTGGGAAAAAAATCAGGTGCAACCCCCTTTCTCCGAGTTCCTAGGCACATGGGCACTTCCATATGGCCTTAGGTTGGGATGGCGTGCTAGCCTTTACCCCTTAGTCTTCAGATAAGCCCCCACTCTGGTCATATGCTTCCATATATACCAGGCCTTAACACTCCACGCGCCCCCAACAGGTGGCTTGGCTCATGGTTTTCCAGTTCTAGTCACATGGAAAGTGGTTGTATAAGGCACTTTGGTCAGCAACCTAGGTCCGTTGATCGGGCACTTATCCCCCTAATCTTCGCGCAACCCAATTTAAAACAACATCCCACCGATTTATGGCTAAGTCCCAATGTATAGCCCTTGTGGTTAGCGGGTTTGGTGTATTCCATTGGTGCAACCGAAGGCCATGGGTTCAAAACTTGTGGAGGCAAAACAAATTTTTGAACTGACCCACATTGGCCAAATCTTGGGTGCCATGTGGTGCCTTGTGATTGGGCCACGTGTTGCCTCTAGATTGACCTGTACCGTCCAGTCAGCAGGCACAATCAACTTCCACATCACCTGCCTAGTCAATTGCCATGCCATCTTCTGTACAACCCATTCATACTGCCACATCAGCATCTGTACAACCAAGTCAACTTACCACATCAACATCTGTACAACCCAGTCACCCTGCCACATCAACATCTGTACCACCCAGTCACCCTGCCACATCAGCATCTATACAACCCAGTCACCTTTCCACGTCATCATCCATAAAACCACATGTCGTCCATACTTCCATGTGTCATCCTGTCATTGGGCCATGACACATACATATTGCCACATGTTCATTCTGTACTAGTCCAATTCAGCCCAAAAATGCCAAAACTGAGTGACACGTATCACCTCCTAGTGCTGCCATGTGTCTTGTTGATTTCATCATGACTTCATGATGATGTCACCTATCGTACTTATGACGTCAGCAGTACGGCCTGTTGACTTTGACCAATTTGACTTTTTGCTTGTTTGGGAAATCGGTCAAAACACGATAACTTTCGCATACGACGCCCATTTGTGAAAAACATTATATGGCCGAAATCAACACCACGATCCGGATGCAATGGTGCTGGTTTCATTCGATTCCGAGAACTTTTATTTTTAGGCCTTCTTGGATCCATTTTGGATCCTGCCTCCCCACTAAGACCTTTTGGTCCTCCAAAAGGGTATTAACCAGTCATCAAGTACGGGATAGGCCATCCCACTTTTCCTTTGTCTTTAAAATTTGTCATGTGCACCCGTTGCATCATAATCAATTACAAAACAACCATGACAACTGTGATCATATTGTTAGCCACTTGTAGTCTGTCACATCTTACTGAAGCCACTACCATGCATGCTGAAAACATTAGCAGCGATAACATAAAAAATATGACTGCAAATGAGCTAATATGTTTGATGTGATTGCACGACACTATCTTATCTTGAAGCAAAGTATGATTGAACTTCCATTCTACAACCATATCATGTTCATGCTTAAGATCAATTGCTTTACTTGGCACAATTATAGGTGTGTTGCTTGCATAAGTTTCCTTCCTTAATTGTTCCATTGTTTGAAGAGACTGATTTTCTTTTAAGTGATGAACATGTACAACATATTCATTGCCTTCTTTAGTTAAGTGATCAACACCTTGAAAAAGAGATAATTTCAGATAATAAGCCTCTTCGAGGGGGAAACCTCCTTTTACCCCACTTAAATGTTCAAGTACAAGATGATTCAAAATGAAAATGTCTCCTTGGTATATATAGGACACTAGGAGGTATAATTACAA